>JAQFVV010000276.1:578544-638544 GCA_028023455.1 Epiperipatus broadwayi
GACTGACTCCGTTGCACCACTAGAGGTCAGTTATTGTAATTGCTAAGACTTTTTTCAAATGATTTATTTTTTATTAATCCTGGGGCCAATATGAAAATCACAATAATATATCAGAAAAGATGTTCACACATTTATAACAATCAATAGCTAAAATCTGTGTTAACCTAAATTTCACTGTTTTTATTTGTTTGCATTTAAAGTATGCTAGGAAATGTTATTGTAAATACTAAAGATGAAAGACGATTGTTTATTTATAGAAACAGAGAACTGACTGTGTTTGTAAATTTCTATTACAAATAATAACTTGCATTTTGTATTAGATTACTACATATCATCATTCTTAGGTATTCCTATAAAAAAAAATTAAAATACTGTTCTAGATATAGACTTTACTATGACTATATAAATCAATCTAAGAACACCAAATACATTTACTTATAGATGAGGCCCGTTATTCTGTTGTTTTTCTTTTTTTTATATTTTGTGATGGTTTCTTTTAGTTTCTTCTAGAAAACTTTTCTTTTGTGGACATATTCCAACATCATGCTTAGTTGCAGAGCTTTACTTTTTTAAAAAGTGGTTTTCAGAAAGAAAGTTTTATGTATTCTTTGCCATGTCTCCTCCACTAAAAATAAGCTACATTGTCTTTTTTACAATGTTTTTGTAAGTATAAATTAATTGATGTGTCTGTAAAAACCATGCTAAAATTTTCCTTAAAGCCCTTAAACTCTAAACCATTTTTAGGAAGTTTTACATTATTCATTGCTACACATGTCCAATCTAATGAAAATGTGCTTTTACAATAATGAAATTTATACTATGATTATCAGTAAGTTAAAAAAATATTTTCAATAGTCTTATGATCTTATCATTAATTTTTTTTTCTAATGTTTTTGTGTTTTATCAAAAAAAGTATCTACATTCCACTTCCATACAATAATTTAGGTAAACTAGCAACACTATAGATAGCTAATTTTGTTGTAGTAATTACTTTCCTGTAATGAAATACCCAGTTTTAACTTTCTTTAAATAATAGTGAATTAAAGCCCACTTTAATGTCAACCTTCCCATCCTACCCATGTTAATCAAAGTCACTCTGACTCCTCATGTACAGGACATAATCTATTTACATACATATACAAGGGATGGGTAGACCTTAAAGCACTATATTTTGAAATATGAATTCGTCTACAGTGCAGGCTTTTTATAATGGAAAAAAATATGAAAAAGTATCAATGGTGTTTTATTTGTTAGTGATCACAAACTTACAACCTGCTTGATGATTTTAAAAGACTCTCTGAATAAGTCGTGGCATAATTAGGATTATTATTCATGAACTTTTTTGCTTCTCTGTGCTGATGGGTATTAGAAATAATACCACTTTGAAACTGTATTCTATTAAATCTTAAATATTGAAATACAACATTATTCAAACTAAGAGCTCGAAATTTAAATAATCAACGATTTTAACCTTACTAGTAAACAAACACGTTTACTACTATTATATAAAAACAAATTAAACTTCAGTAATTTTAATCTTTAACTACCTAACTCAATTATATTATATGTTATTATTTTAGTTTAGCGTTAGCACTGGGATTATTTTCATATATAATTGTGTTAGATTGTCTAAAGATTAAATTTACTAATGTTTAGTTTATATTTATATACTAGAGTAAACATGTTTGTTTACTAGCAATGTTAAGATCAATGCTTATTTAAATTTCAAACTCTTTGTTTGAATTAGTTTGTATTTCAATATTTAAGATTTAATAGCATACACTTTCAAAGTGGTATAATTTTGAGACTGCCTATTTTAAAATATGGACTTTAATAATATATTTATCTTACAGAGGGATTAACCATTTGGAGTGATTTAATATGTAATATTTATTTCAGTTTAGCATTAGCATGATCTTTATCTCGTTTCAGAATATCGTTCTTGATAGTCCTAATAGATAATATACCATAGATTCTAAAGTTTTTACCCCTAGTATTAGAGTTACAATAATCATAAATTTTACTCCTCAGTTTCTGAGATGATTTTATTTTAATTAATCCAACATCTTAGATAATACAGCCTTCATTTTAAGGATAAATTAAATAAAATAAAAATTAGAGACCAGACGCAGATATATTTTCTGATATTTATGCAGTGATTTGACTTCTTTCTTATAATAAGCATGATTGTAGTCATCGGTAAAAACATTTATTTTTCAATATCTATTTTATTTTATATATATATATATATATATATATATATATATATATATATATATATATATATATATATATATATATATATATATATATATTAAAATAATACATTTAACTGTTTACAAACTATTATAAACAGTCCTTAAATCTGTAGAAGTACTTTAGGTTAATTTCTTAAACCTGCCTCAATGGCAGTTGAGGCAGGTTTAAGAAATTAACCGAAAGTACTTCTGCGGATTTAAGGATTGTTTATAATACTTTGTAAACCGTTAAATTTATTACTTCAATTTTAATTACAATTTTGTTTTAATAAAAGAACATTTTATTTATATTATATATGTGTGTAAAAAAGATTTCAAAAAAAAGATACATAACAGAGGAAAAGATATAACCTTTAATTAGCCTTATTTTTATATTATAAAATAATACAAATTGTATATATTAGTTTTTTATAAGTTATAACACCTCTTAAACTGATAACCTTTATATGATATTACAACAGTTAATTTTTCTGAGTAACATTTTATGTATTTATGTTTGTCTTTTTCCAATATAATCATTGCTTTAAAACTAAATTATAAATTTATATTTGATTGGATAACATTTTTAAAAGTATTTTAATAAATAATGTTCAACAATCAACATAATAAATGTTGTCAAGGCTTGTCTGGTTATGCTCACTCTAGTTATTTCACTCATATTATATAATGGCAAACGAAACATAGGGTATTTATAAAATCATTGATGGTCAACATTTTTCAAAAAACATCTCCCACTTGAAACAGTATTAAACAGATATATATGAAAAAGAAAATAAATATTAAAAAGATTAGTAAAATAATTTAAAATATGGAATATGTGGAAAATTAAATATGCATACATAGAAATATCAGATATTGAAATGAATAAAAAAAATATATCAAAAGAAATTTTAAAATTAAAAAAAAAATTATAATTGAAACAAACAAAAGACTAAAAAAAATCATAGAGATCATAAAAAAGAATAAAAGTAAGCATTTGAAGACCTTTATCAAAATATAACAATGCTTGAGAAATTAAATCAAATGAGATTCATATGAATTCCCTTTATGTAGATAATTAATAATGCCAAATTACAGAAACATAGATTCAATCATATTTTTTTGTATATAAATAAACAATTAATCCTCTGTTAAACTATTAAAATATTTAGATACTCTGAAAACAAAAGAAAGTAGATTCCTGTTTTTATTTGCAAAGTATATTTGTCAATAGAGGATAATAACTCTTAAAAAGTGTGTCAATACAGTGATTATATATCGTTTCGACTGTATTAACTCATATTTACAAATTTGATATTTGACTATTTATTTACAATATATTAAAATAAGTAGAAAGTATTTCTACTTTGTGAAATTTAATAATTAGTCATATTAAATGAAACTATTTTAACATACAATTTGGATTGAATTTTTGTCGTATTTTATATCATTTATCAAATCTGTTATCTTTGCTGAAATTGGTAAAGCAACTAAAAATCAATTTTTTTTATTTGAAAAACAGATTTCACAATAAAGGATGATGTGCTAATATAAATAGTGATTATAAAGTCCATTATTTCAGTGATTAATTATTATTAGAGCTGTATTGACTGATCATCACAAGTTTGGTATTTATTGTTTCTTCACGGGTGTAAAAATGAACAAAAATTAGTTCTATTTTGTTAACTTTAATAATTAGTAATATTGAATGAAGTTTGGTTAAATCTAATTCATTCTAAATATTTTCTCCATTTAATACAATTTGTCAAATCTGCTATCCTTAAAAATACGAGGGGAAGTAATTGTCAGTAAATTAATTTTTATTTACAAAGAATATTTCACAATAATACATGGAAAATTCATTATTTCAATGGTTATATATATATATATGTATGTATGTTATTAAAAACCAGTCAACACTTAAACAATTGAAATATCAATAACAATCAACAATTTCAAACTGTTATCAAGGCAACCTCCCTTTAACAATAAAGGTTGAATCCCTAATGGTCTAGTAGATTTACATAGACAGTAAATCATTATTACACTTATGTATATATATATATTGATACGAGAATTTATTACACTTATGTATATATATATATTGATACGAGAATTTTCAAGGGTTACAGATATAAATAATATATTTTGTGTTTCATCCATATTTGATTTTGATTATAAATATATTGACGATGCTTTCAGCTTCACTACACAAACCATCAACTGGGTGATAAAATATTAGAAAAATGACTGTAGAGGTGCTATAAACACTGGCTTACATTCTATCTAGATATGACATTTTCTACCAATTTTACATCAGTGAAAGGATTGAGATATTAAAAAGACCAAATTGTATAAATATTTTACATCAGTGAAAGGATTGAGATATTAAAAAGACCAAATTGTATAAATAAATGTGATGATACATTAAAACTTTCTCCTATTTGGGGAAAAAAATTAAAATCAAATTACTCTAAAATTTATCTGACTTTTATTTTTTGAATTTTATATACCTGTTTTTTTTTGTTTGTTTGTTTTTGTTTGTTTTTTGTGATTTTTTAATATTGTTATAAAACAGTTTTTTCAGTGCCTCTATAGTAAAATGAAGAACGAGATAAAGTATTGCCAATAGTCTTAGGACTGTGAGGATTTTAGCTATTTTTTATTGTTTTTACCTTCTAATAAGTAATAATTAAATATCTACTTATCAAACAATAATTGGATAGCTAGCTAGATTATTTGTGAATAGCTTTCTAAAAAAATCTAAAGTTTGTTATGATTTTAAAAAAAATTACAGACTTTTTCAGCTTTGACTTGAATCCCAGAATTGGGCATAACATGTAAATTTATTGACCACTATAAACGTGCCTCTTTCATATACTAGATTTTATTTTAAGATTTCTTTTCATAGGCTTTTAAATTTATTTCATTTTTTTAATAAAACAAAAGTTATTTCTGGTACCATTTCTTTACTTTTAATTTTTTTATTTGTAGGTAGAAAAAGTGATTTATGACTAACACTGCATGGTGAAAAAAATGTTTAATAGCTCAATACTAGATTTATCAGTGAATGACAGTGATGATTATATACTTCCACCTCCCATGCAACTTACGTGGTATAACCTTTCTTTTATAATATTCGAATTAGTCTGCTCCATATTCACTCTTTTCGCCAACTTAGCTATAATTGCAGTTATTATTAAAACCAAAACGCTTCAAACTCCATTTAATTTATATATTCTCAATTTATCTATAGCAGACATGGTTATTGGATTTCCCATAATGCCTTGTATTACAATATACTCATATTATGGTTATTGGCCATATCCTTTGGTCACTTGTTACTTTTTGGTTTTTTTCTATTTCCTGATGACAATGGAAAGTGTTTTTACCTTAACTACCATTTCTTTTGATAGATTTTGGTCTGTGACATGGAGTATACACTACCGTCAACATCGATCGTTAAAAAATTCTATCAAATTAATTGCTTGCACGTGGTTCTATAATGTTTTCGTTTGGATACCAGCATTTTATTTTGACCGTATTAATCAAAAAAATTCATACAACTGTGCTTATAGGGCGGCTGATCCTTTAAACAGACCGTATATAATAATGATGTCATTTCTTAGTTATTATTTGCCTGTTTTTATTATGGTAGCTAGTTATATTAGAGTGTCAATTTTAATGGTCAGGAGAAAAAAACAAATCGATGCTGTAGCGGCCTCTGCTGTTGGTAACAAAGAAGAAAATGAACGGATGCAGAGAAGGCAAAAAAAGGAAATGAAAACTTTTGTTTTATTAGGGCATATAATTGTGATATTTTTAATTTGTTGGGTTCCATTTTACATTTGGCTGATGATAACAAACTTTTATCCCTTGTTTTTTTCTTCGGCAGCCTCTAAGTTTGTATGGTGGCTTGCTGATGCAAATTCAATGTTTAATCCTGTAATGTACACACTAAGTAATGAAGACTTCAGAACTGGTTTAAAAGCAATGTTTAAACGAAGTTAAATTTCACTGAGGAAATTAAATAAGAATACATATAATGCCTTTAAAGAAAATAAATTTAATCATTAATATTTTTATATTTTATTTACCTGGAGTCTAGATGTAATTCAGGGAATTTGAACACAACTTTCAAACTCCCTTCAGCTATCCACTCTATCTCATACAACCGATGCACATGACCATACACACATAAAAAAGATAAATGATTTGCCATATATGTATTTTGTGCTAAATAAGCACTCACAAGTTTGTTCAGATCATCATTCACACGCATATATAATCAGTGATTGGCTCTGTATTAAGATAGAAAATATTCACACTTTAATGGACAGGTTTCAATCTACTCCACCAAATTATCATTTAACATGTTTAAAACCTTTTCCTTACATATGTTCATTAACTTGTACAGTATATAAAATCCAAGTTATCTTTTTAAAACTAAAATTTAAACAAATAAACTACTTCTCCAAATAAGTTTAACAACCCATTCAATTAATTTACCTGTTGGAAACTTTTAAATTGCAATATCGCACAAAAAGTCAGCCAATCAATCTATTCCTCCTAAGACAACTATTTCTGAACTTAAGAGTATTTCATCAGTTAGTTGTGGATTTAGTATTTACAAACGTGAGTGGTTACAGTTGAGAGGGGTGGGGTGTAGACTGAATTTTTATATTATACAATAATTTCATAGTTTGATTTAACTAACAGAAAAATGTATTGGATTAGTTTGCTTAAAAGTATTTGGAAAAACAAATATATATATATATTAACGGTCAATGAAAAGAGCCTTTAACATAATCTGCACTACACGGGCGCCATCTAGGCATTTGAACCTAGAAAAATTGATATAGTAGGCCGATATGTACGTTAAAGATTCAAAAAAATTATATATATATTATTCTGACCGTTTGCCCAATGTCACTAGCTCATAGAGTAGCAGAGATTTAAACATTTTTATAAGTTTTAATAGATTTGGATTCTCAAAATATATTAATATTTAAAACAATAAAATAAAAGAAGCCACTGCCAGTAATTAACACACAAATAGATTTTATTAACGCACATTTAAAATTTGAGGAATAAATTTATTCTTAGATTTTAACATTAATTTTTTTAAATTTAAATTACTATTTTAAATAGACCGCACAGATGGATATTTAAATTATATTTTACTTTAGCATGTTGAGTATAGATAGTCTACATAGATTTTTTTCCACTTAAAAACTTATCAAAACATTCATTCAATCTCAGACTAAAAGTTCGTAGTCAACCCAATGTCAGCTTCCAGATATATATTTGCAATCAATGTAATATGAAGATGCTAGCATAAAATCACGCTGACAGGAATGTGCATCTGACAGCGTGATATTATTTGAAGGTAATGATCTGTGTCCAGAGCAGGGAAGTGCATCTGCCTGACTAAGGAATCATGTATATAATTTTTTTTCAAGAGTGCTACGTATGGGAGAGAGCAGTCTTTCTGCCGTCTTATAAATCCCTGTCCATAGAGCTAGAAAAGGTCAATGGCACAGGAAATACATCTGCGACCATTTCAATGATATGACTGCCTCTTTGGGGTCATGCATTCAGTTGGGCACATTGCCCTGTATGCTAAACATGCTTCACAATACATTAATGTAAACGTCTATATATATCTCCATCTATATATCTCTCTACCAGCACTGACACAACTACGAAACAAATAGTCTGAAATTAAAAACCCCGTAAATTAAACATAAATGAATTTAAACATAATTATTAATCTTTATCCATGCAGCTATCTACACCCAATTTTAATTTAATACATTTTATTTAACAGATACAAATAAATAACCTAGTTAAATACAAACATAAATAATTAAATTTTAAAAAATGGAAATGATTGAAATAGCAAACATATATAAAAACAAATATTTATAATTGATTTAGAGTTCTATCCTTGGTCAGATAAGAGTACATTCATTTATATTACTTTTTTTTGAGATTGATTACTTATTGACGTTATACGGTAATTATTTAAAAGAAAGTTCAATTGGTAAAAGTTTATACTTTACAGATTCTGCAGATTTTGAGGTCCATCTTCATGATCACTTATGTAGATTGTTTGTTCTTCCTTTTTAAATATGAAGCCGCTACTTGCCATTCCTTTTTGGCCCCTAACTGTCATAGGGAGGTCTCAGCTGGTTGTCCAGAAAATTAAATTTATTGCAGACTTCCACATCATGAAAATCTGCAATATAGCTAGTTATAATGACATATTCATAGTCAGCTCTCAGATAACAATTATAATAATAATTTTGCTTTTATATTTTTATTAGTCTCTTATCATCCAATCTTTGGATTCAACCGGCAAGACGTCACTAATCCTCTGGTGTTTCAATTACGGTCCTGCTGACATTTCTGGTGTTTGCATTGGTCATTTAATTTTTTGTACTCTCTTATCTGACCCTTTAATTTATTTTAAATGCCTCAAGGGCCAGTTTGCTTTTGAACAATCATTTAATTAATAAGACAATCATTTCCATTTTCTAAGATTATAGAAATCAACATTATTTCTATTTCCAAAAATATCAAATCTTTATATCTTTACTTTTTTTTACAAAAAAAAATTACTTTCAAATATTTTTATTTTTTAAAATAGTTTTTAAAGTTGTCCATCATGCGATCTATATATACATTAAACAGTTTTTAAATTTCAGTTTTTAAGTTAAGTTTTTTTTCTTTTTAATAAATCAATTTTTATTTATGATCTTTTATTTTAATTTTAAAATAATGTGACGGTTACAATATATATATATATATATATATATATATGTGTGTGTGTGTGTGTGTGTGTGTGTATTAGCATATAATACCACAAATACTATTATTTAATCATATTTTAAAGTCACTATAATAGTTTAATTTCATTTATTTTCATTAATACATATAAATTTCTAAATTACCTGTAGATTTATAAAATTATACATATATAACAGCAATAATAATTTTTTTTTTAAACCTTTACAAACCCACATATTTATGTTTGCACAAGAGATAGTCACAATTAATTCCATTAAGTTAACAATGAGGATAATAAGAAGATAATTTAATCTTATAAATTTATATCTTCAAAAATAAACATTTTTTTAATATTCACTTTACCTTTATATAGTAGCTTTCATTTCATTTTATGCAATAACATAATGATTTAAATAGAATTGATAATTAGAATAAATATAATTCTGCAAAAAATGTTAGTAACTATGTAAATGATAATATATATATATATATATATATATATATATATATTGATTATTATTATTATTACTACTATTATTTTAAACATGTGAATTTTATTTTATTTTCCAGTTATGTTGCTTTTGGAAAATTTGTAAAAAAGTTTTAAAAAGCTTCAGATGACCTACAACTCTCAATGTCATGTTATATTGCTGACCCACCTGATCACACACATGTTGACAAGATAAATAATCACCAATTTATGTATTTCGTGCTAAACCAGCACTCAACAGTTGGTCCAGATTACCATCTCCATATATATATATTGTAACGGGCACACATGCCGGCACATTATATTTTTATAAATAAAATTAGAAATTAAAATAAAAGTTCGCAAATAAAATTTTGTTTTAAAAATTGAAAATTAATTCATCTTAAACTCCTATATATATAAAATCGCACACATAAAAAATTATTAAAAGAAAACTTTATTTTAAAAAAAGAAAAAGTTGTAAGACTAAATTTTCAACAAAAACTTAAAAGATTTAAAGATAAAAATATATCTTTAAGCATGTACAAATTTAATTAATTCTATTGTGTAAAATGGAAATAATTATTTTAATTAGTCCAAGTGAACTAGCCTTTGGGCATCTCAAAATTTATAATTAAAGGTCAGATAAGAGAGAAAAAACAATATAAACTAATAGCCAATAAAAGAAACCCCTTAGGAAATGGACCTCAATGAAAGGATTATCATCGTCATGGTGTAGTGTCCACTGGATCTGAAAGTTTACTATAAAACTAAAAGTTTAGGGGAAAAAAGAGGATAGTGATGTGATAGAGAGAGGTGTGATATGTGTTAAGTTGGAGAGAGTTGAAGGAGAAGGAATTGAAAGATGCACTTTCAATTCCTTCAGTTGTTCTTAAAAAAATGAAACATCGTTTTCCCATATTGTGGACTATAGGACATCTGGGCCCAGCAATAAAATACCAGCTACAATAAAGGACCAATGGCTAACTGCATATTGATCTCCTCAGGACTTCTTTGGAATTAGCACCTTCCAAATTACAAGCAATTAGAAACTACAAACATTTTCAAAACAGTAAGAACTTTAATTCCAAAATTTTTTTAGTATTTAATAGAAATAGAATCCTATCTGACCAATGTAAATTATTATTAATAATTAATTTTATTTGATGTATTTTTTTAAATCATTTGCATTAAGTTATTTTTTTCATTTTTTTAGGTTTTTATTATGATTTTTTTTTTGTTAAACAACTTTTAGTAAATGTTAAATTTAAGTCGGGCATGTATGGCTGCATAGATTTGTAAAGTTATATTAGTTTAATTAAGGGAGGGTTAATCTTGGGTTATTTGTTTCCTAGTCAAATTGGGTCAATGAATTGGATGTATTGGTGTAATTACTACATGTAGCATGAAGATCAACTATGTGCAGGATCATATTATACACCATGCTTGGGCAAAATAAGTCCAATTTATCACTGACCATCAGAAGCAGATGCATTCCCTGCTCCTTGGATCACCCCTTTAGTCTATGGAATGGGATAGTAAGATGGCAAAAAGGACCACAATCTCTTCATATGGAGTTTTTTTTTATTGTTCTTCTTGCCAGACAGATGTAACATTTCTTTACTGGATGATAAACAATTTGTCTCTATAACCATGCTGTTCAGATGTACATTCCTGTCAGTATGGTATTGTGCTGTCGTATTCATGCTGCATTGAATACATCAATATATCAGATAAATTGGCATTGGTTTGACTGCGAACTTTTGGTCTAAGGTTAAATAAGGGATAAAATATTTTCCTTTCAAATGCAATCTATGTACTCTATCCATACTCGACACTAATAAAATATGAAATTCATCTATGCAAACTTCTAAAATAAAAAGTTAAATTGGAAATTAAAATCTAAAGTAAAGTTATAATGTTTTATAAAAAAAATTAAAGTAAACATACTAAAATAATAATGCTAAATTTTATATCTGTTTAATAAATGTTTGTGTGTGTGTTATTATTGGCAATGGCTTCTTTTATTTTTTTTAATATTAAAAATTATCTCTGCTGCTCCATGTGCTAGCGACTGAGGCTAACGGTCATAATAAAATAAAATAATATAAAATTGGATTTTAACCTACGTATCTACCTACTATATAAATTTTCCCAGTTCCAATAACCTGGTGGCTCCCTGTATAGCAGATATGGTAAAACAATAACTTTCTGTTCACCCCAACCATTATAATACAAATACAATCAGTACTCAGCTTTATATTAAGATAGCCAATTTTTATACTTTAATGGACAGGCTTCAAACTACCCAATCCACAACTCTTCAGCCTTCCATTTCATTGAAAATCTGATAATGGAATGTTCAAAGCCATAATCAGATTTTCAATGAAATGGAAGGCTGAAGAGTTGTGAGTTGGAGTAATTTGAAGCCCGTCCATTAAAGTATGAGGATTGGCTATTTTAATATAAAGCTGAGTACTGATTGTATATATGTGTGGAGATGGTAATCTGGACCAACTGATGTGTGCTGGTTTAGCATGAAATATGTATATTGGTGATTATTTATCTTTTAAACATGTGGGTGATCAGGTGAGTCAGCAATATAAGATGACAGTGAAAGTTGTAGGTCATGTGAAAGTCTGAGTTCGAATCCTGCATATATTACATATATAAATGCAGGTGTAAGCCTTATAATGTATTAAAAAGCTTCAGAGTAAATACCACCAATATTAGCTGCATCTGGCCCATGGGTATAAAATTATGTTTCACCTGTATTACATTTATCCTGATAAATTTCAACATAGAAAGTACTACATAATCCATACAATGTCTTAATGAAATTAATATAGCATTATTTACAATATATCTATCTCAACTCATTAAGATATGCTTTATTTTATTTTTATAATATGTTTGATTATAGCTATTTTTTTCATGTGTCATTGCATCGGTCAGGAAGCGAACTTGCTAACCCGGGAAAACTGCTTGTAAGGCAGCTGTGCTGGCCATTCGACCACCAATGTTTGATGATTACAGCTATTTCATAAATAGTTATATAATTTTTAACATAGTATGTTACATTTTTATTTATATTTAAATTTCAAATTACATCTTAAATTATTTAAAAACCAAATTATACAAAATCACCATTATTTTGTATTTAAAATGCACTTGAGAGTATAATTCACTTCATATTATTCTATTTACTAACACATGGTTGGTTGCATCGACTTATCTCATAACTTAATTTATTAAATGTACAATTATTAACATACTATTATACAATTATCACTAAAAGTAAAATATTTTATTAAAGCTTTTTAACTCTTGAAAATTCAAGATATTAATTTCAATATTATAATATAAATGTAACCCTAACAAGCAAATGACTAAATGCATACAATAGCCAGAAAAATAGCTTAAAAATCTTTTGGTATCTATAATCTGGTAGCTACTAATTATTCATTCTTCAGGTGGAAAAGATTAATTACTGATGTCAAGTAAAGATTGCTGCTATTATTAAACTATTCTTTAATATAAGTTATTAATAAATAATCGCCATATTTCTGAATTTTAATTTTTCTGCATTAGAATTTAAAACAACATTATGGTGATCTTCTATAATGTTTTTAATTCTTATAACATCTCTGTTGGTTAATTTTAGGATGAATGTTCTAGATTTTCTCTTTCTTTGTTGCTTGATTCCATAGGCAAGATAAGATCGAGCTATTGGAAAACAGTTGAAGAGGCAAAATGTACATTTCACTAGGTCCTCTGTTTCTGGGCTTCTTCTTGGCGATTTTTTGAAATTGGCAAAACTGCATTATGAGTTTTGGTTGGTATATTAAGGGTGCACTTAGAAATTTATGCTTGTTTTATTTTCTTCAACTAAATTAAATATTGTAGCGTCTTTGATTATATGTCAGTATAGAGAAGTACTTATAATAGCGATTTGAAACAAGCTAGAATGGTTCTGCAGCTAAAATTGATTTGTTTTTAATTTATGCACTGCTATCAATATGTAATCCACGCTATCCACAAACGTTGTAATGTGTTTTTCTTGTTGAGAATCTTTTGTTAAGCCATGACTAACCATCCCATAAAACGTGCTTATCATTAAACTTTGGTTTTAGTTTTCTCTTTCTTAGTCCCTTTAATTACATTTAATTGCAGTTCTGATTAAATTCATCGTAATCAAATCTTATCAACACAATTTAATTCTGATTTCTTAAATAATTTGTAAATTTGATTAACTTATTAATCAGGCTATAAAATATATAATTTTAATTTGTAAATTAGTTATTAGAAATATTACACATACATAAAGGTTTACAAATTTTGCAATTTCTCCAAAAATAAAAATAACTATAAATTTAACTTATACATAAATTTAATCTACACATACAGATGTAAAAATCAAATGAGAGGATTTTTATTATATTAGTTTCTTTTATTTTATTCCATATTTTTCAATTTTATCTGACAATGATTTGCCTCATTCTACTGAGGTAGTTTATAATCTAGACATGGCTTGAGTTGACCAATGTCTATAATATTACAATATATGTGCCTTAATACTTTCACGATAACTGATGAATGTTGACAATCATTATCAGATAAAAAAACATTTTGACTAAAAGTACCATAATCCTGATAAAGACATTAACTGGAATCATTTTTTTTGCTGAATTGTTCAAAAAAATAATATGTAAAAAAAATTTTTTTTAAGTAATACTTTTATGTAAACAGTATTAGATGAGTAAAAAAGTAGTAAAATAACAAAGTAATCTGACAAAAAAGTACAACAAATTGAATCTTGGTTAATTTGTCATTCTTGGAAAATATCAAAGATCTTAAAAATCTAAATTGGTAGTCTTTTGATAGCCAAGCACACTGCTTGACGTCATTGTTTATGTGTTAAAACAATAAAATATAACGTTATTGGGTCGTGAATTTTTTAAATACGGAGACTTTTTTTGATCACTTTAATTTTTTTACACTGTCTTTAATATTTCATTTTTAGATTTTTTTTTTTTGGCTATAGGGCGATTTTTTGGGGGGTTTAATCTTTATTTTTTAAATCAATTGTTATTACCTTTTTTTAATAAAAACAAACAAAAAATAACTTTCATCTCTATCTTTAGTCTCAGTGAAGACAGAGTATTTGTCTATTTTGCCATTTTTTTAAAAAAATTTTCCTATTAATTACATTTTTTGGATCCTTTTAACAGACCACCACAAAAAATTACAATAACACCAAAACTTCAGACTTTTACACCTTTCATTTTCTTTTTTCACATTGAAAACATGGCCACTTCTTTTTTGGATATGGATTAAGCGATTTCTATTTTACCCTTACTATTACAGAAAATTTTTTGCTTCTTTTATTTTTTTTTGTACTACCTCTTTAATATTTTATTTTTAACAATCGAATACCTATGGTTGCAGGAGCATGCCTGACATCAGTAAGTGGCACAATGTGTGTGTAATTTTATTTGTCTCCTATAATTTATCACAAAAGCATGAGTTTTCACGTGAGCTTGGCCGAAGCCTGTTGGACCCTAATCTTTTCCAATGTTTTTCAAATTCCAAGTTTCTGTAGTCAAGGGTGGGGATGGTGCAAAAATTTTTCATCACTCATTCTGCATGATTTAAGTAGAAATGAAATTATTCTGCTATGGAGATAGCAAAACTTGTGGCCACTTAAAATCCAAACATCATGATAGCCAATACTCAATTGTACAAATCCGCATAAACTATCCTGATGTGATGATGTGATGTGATGTACTGTAGCTTCTTCTTAAACGAAGTCAAGAATCTCTCAACAATTATACCAAGAAAAATTTGTTAGCTACTTAATTTTACATTCCCCAATCTAAGTTTTCCCATATTCCACTCCATCCCATTTCCACAACATAATCTTTGTCAACTCTACAGCCTTTATATTTAAATCCCCCTTATCTTTTTCCAAACCCAGCATAAAACCAATAGTCTACTTTCTGTATAATCACTTTTTTTATATTTATTTTTACATAACTTCATTATATGTGCCTTTCTGTTTTCAAGCATTTACATTTAATTAACAAATGCCTAATATTTTCTATTCCTTCCTTACATAATTTACAGACTAAATCACCCATATTTTTCCATTTACATGTATATTCTCTTGTTGCTAAAGATCCTGTTCAAGCCTTAAACAATAAACTACTTTCCTTACTATTATCATAAATTATTATCGTAAAACATACTAGTGTGCAATGCCATATAGCGGCATAAATGGGTAATACAACCTCTAAACTTGTTATAAAACAATTGGAAATTGCAAAAATATTGTCATTTCATAAAATGATTTGAGACCTTTTTGTTTTTTATAATTTATTTGAGCTTCAAATGCCTTTTTGAAATGACAATATTCCTGCAATTTTCAATTGTTTTATAATAAGTCTAGATTGTTAAAATCTCTAATATTTTCTATGAATAGCAAATTAATTGGGATAGCTGTTTTTCTACTTTTTAATTGGATTACCTTGTTGTTTTTCTATGTTTTAGTTGTCTAGTATTATTTATATAAAAGCATCATTTAAAAAAATCTTCTTTATAGATTATTTTGTTAAAATTTAAAAAAAATCTCACCAAAAAGTAGTAAATTTCAAAAATGTGAACATAGAGACAGAAACATACACAGACATGGCAAGGTAACAAAAAAGCATACAGATGGTCCTTGACTTTTGTAACTAATTGTTTCTTGAAATGTGTATGAAAATTAAAATGTATGAAAATAGAGCAAAGTAAAAAAAAAAAACATCAAAAAGTGATTTTAAAATATTTATTTTTTAATGAAGTGTATTAGCATATACATGAAGTACTTTACTTTTTAAAAAAAATTATTACATTAAATTTTATTATATTGTTAATGAAATAATTAAAATGATAGAAATAATTCCAATTATTTAAAAGTTTAAAAATTAAATAAATGTCGAATAACACATACATATATATTAAAAATTTAAAACAGGTTATGCAAAAGAAATCAGTCAAAAATAAGAATAAGTTAAAATTTTAATATTTATAAAATTATTAAAAATGTATAAGGATATATAGTTATTAAGTTCATTAAAAAATTTATATGGTAAAAATATTTATAAGTAAATTGCTTTGCTTATTTTTCAGAAAATTTAAAATTCAATACTTTTTTCGTTGCATTTATTAGTCTTATTATGATTATATAAATAAAGTGGTATGTTAATTATTTGAAAATATCTGTAAATTTGCATAGCTTTTACTCCTATTCTTAATTACATTTTAGATTTTATGTTTTCTGAAGCAGGATGTACAATATGAGAAATAAATTGCAGTGATCACTGATTCTAGACAAACCAAAGCCCTGTTAAGTTTTTATGGAATTGATGAGGAGAATTTTCTAAGAATAAAAGTGATGAAAGACATCTCAAATTAATAAAAATAAATTTATTACGATTTTAAAAATAAAATGAATAATAGTAAAAATTTACAACGTAATATTATGTAAATAAGCAGTAATTTAAAGTGAGTGGTCTATCCTCACGCTTTCATTTCCAGTACTTAAGATTTTCCCATATATAAGCATTTGGGTTGGAAAGAATAAGTGGATTCATTTTATTCTTTCATAAATACTATATCTTGTTTTGGGAGTGAACGTATTCATTTATGTATTACAATGTAATATTATATAAAAATATAAATCATTATTCTGTATATATATATATATATATATATATGTGTGTGTGTGTGTGTGTGTGTAATAAATTAATATATTGATTTGAATATATATATATATATAAGTGCTGATTGATGATTGCAATATAGTAGACACACGGATATCAGATAAAAACTCTAATATACAGTGTATAAACAACACTTTATTGATTAGTATCTGGTGTTTTCTCTATAAATTTATCAAGAGATAATTGAATTGTACTCTTTTTTTTTATTTTTACTAAAAAAATTCTATGACACACCATACTTTCTATTGCCCTTTGTATAAAATAATGAAGTGAGCAAATTGTATGAAAGTAGAGGACAACCTGTATAATAATCACACAACTCTCTTTTAAAATGCATAATTTTAGATATGTATTTTATAGCAAATGTTTTAGTACTATATCAAGTAGTATCATCATAGCTTTTTTTTCTGAAAATTATAAGAATGTGTGTGAAATATAAAAACGTTACTTTTTTTCTTTGTTCTCTCCCTTCTCATATTCAATCTCTATTGTTTAAACAAAATTGAAAAACCTTTTAATCTTCCAATAACTTTTTCCAAACCAAATTTATTTTTATAATTCACACTTCTCTTTCATGTTTTTGAATATTTTGAAATTTTCTATAATTTGTCAGAGAATAAAATTTAATTTCAACTTTCACAATTGTCCAAGGGCTTCCAACACTTTAGTGCAGTACTCATGTACATAGTAGACAAAATATGATATATGATAACATATTTTATTTAAAAAAGTATTTTAATTACATAATGAAAAAAAAAGTATTTTATGTTTTCTATTAATAAAATTATATAATTGTATAATTATAGTCATCCTTGTATTTTTCAAATGTTAAAATTTAAACGTGATTAAACAATAACGGAGTTGCTGAAAAAAAATTTGCATAAGGAATATTTTTCTCTTCAAAATATTCATATATTCATACAATATGCTTACATGGAGAGTAAATATTGAACAACAACATATTTTACATAATCTTCCTAAATTATGAATATTTCTATGATGTTTTACAATTGGAAAAATCCAGTACGATTTTTAAAATTGGTGTGATTAAAAATAATATATAAAGTTTGTCAGTCGCTGAAAATTATGATTGTAAACCACATATTATTATTATTAGATATAGATTGATAGGTTTTTTTTATCATAAGATTATCACTTCAACGTATCAAAATTCCATCAACAATTACCTGGTTTTGAAATTATATATATATATATATATATATATATATATAATTTCAAATAAAGATTATATATATATATATATATATATAATCTTTATTTGCACAAAAAATAAAATATACATTGTAATATAGAGTTCATGTTTACAATCATGTCTGACACATTAAAGACTAATTAGTTATTAAATTAGATGATAAGTAAAGGATTAAAAGTAAAAATTTATGTTATGTTACTTATCAGGGGTGATCTAATTTGGCATATAAATTCCATAGCGTGTAAAGTTTGAGTGTCATAAATAAATAATATACATGCCATTGCCAAATATTTAATTGACTTCATGTTTGCTCAGCAAGGCTAGACAGGCATGTTCTTAGATCACTTTCTTTAGCTTTATATAATAACTTTAAGAAAATGTCTTCAATAGGACCGGCCATCTCTCTATCAAATAATGCCTTATATCTAATCTTCCATATGATAAAATTTATGAAAGTGGCCAGGCGTATGGAGCCAAAATTTCAATTTTTGAATGCATCATTAAGGTAGACATTTGAAGAATAGTATCCTATAATCCTCTGTAGGGCAATATTCCATAAATGAGTCCACCATTCACATTGATAGAGTATGTGTTCAATGGACTCATCAAATCTTCTACAAAGAGTACATATTGCATCAATGTTCTGTCCCCTCTGATTACAAAGAAACATCTCAGTAGCCAAGGCTCCAAGGTTGACCTTAACCAAAAATTTCACAAACTTTGGTTCCAATTTCAGGAACTTAGTCAGCCTTATGAGATGAGGGATTGCAACTGGGAGAAGATTCTCTGTCCTAGATTTACCAGAGTGAACTAATTGATAAGAACTCCAGTATGATATTTTTTCATCAAACATGGAGCTAGAGCTTTTGGTGCTATTAAAGACAAGAGTCAATTGTTGTTGCATCCAGATATTTCTTTTAAGAGGGGGTGGGTGATTAGTGGGGAATATTTTTTCAAAAGGTATAGGACATTCTATGTTTGCTTTGTCTTTGAAAATTTTAACAATGACATTGTAAGTCCTCTGTATCAGAAAAATTGTAATCGAGTGCAGTCCTAAACCATTAAGATATCTTGAGTTTTGCAAAATATTAAGACTTATTGCTGGTGTCTTCCCTCCCAGCACAGCTTTCTGCATAGAGATTCAACCTTACGGATGAAGAAAATTGTTGGTGAAAAACCAGCTAGATAATAAATAATTTTTGGTAAAATCACAGAAATAAGGAGTGCAACCTTTCCAAACAGAGAAAGATAAATTTTAGATAGTGAATTAACAGTATTTTCAATCTTTAAAATTAATGAATTTTCAAGTTCTTTTCTCATGGCTGCTGGAGAAGAAGCAATACTAAAACCAAGAAATTTCTGTGGGGGAGCTTTTAGTCTACCAGATATTTGCTTCCCTGTCAGGATGGACCACATTGCTGTCTTTGCTCCATTAATTCCCAGGCCAAATTCACATACAAACTGGTCAAAGAGTTCCTCAAGTCTAGAGAACTCATCCTGAGATGAGAGAAACACAACCATATCATCCATATAGAAAATATGGCATATGTTCTCTCTCAATAAAGAAATATAAATCCCTGAAAGAAAAGACTCAATGCTCAACAGCAATGGCTTCATGTAGACTGTGAAGAGTAGTGCACTTAGTGGTGAGTCCTGAGGGGTGGATACACAAGGCCAAAAGCCAGGAGCAACTCTTCCATCAAGTGAGAGAAACACCTCTCTGTTAAGGAGAAGGTTCTCAATCATCTGAAGATATTTTGATTACAAATTTATAAAAATCAGAATTGAAAACACTTAAATGCTCTATTTAGTTAATCTTTATGGATTTTTTTTTATCATTGTTTTGTGATTTTGACTAAAAATCGTTAAATTGATAAGAAGTCTTTTCTTAGTAAATACTGATTTTTCATCATAATTAATTAATTTTAGGTTTTATTTTATCATATGCACTGAATGCAGCCATAGCTTATGATAGAATTAAATTTTTACAGTAATTTAAAACATATTTTTTCTCCCATAGAAGCATCAATAATTTAATTCCTTTTGAATTCTGATACATCAAATATTTTTTACAAGATTATAAAACTATCAGTTTGTTGCTAAATGCTACTTTCATATGGCTCTATTATTAAAAAAAAGACATTATTGGTAATCTTTTTATTTATTTATTTTTACAGGTTGCAGAGATAAATAAAATGTTATCCAGATACATCTGTGTATAATTAATTGTAGTAAAAATGCAAATACCAAACTTTAGCCATTGTCACACTAATTATCAACTGGGTAATAAATATTATGAAAATAGTTGTAAAGATGCTGTAAACATTGATGTATAATAATGTTGTATTAATAGTATAAGTTTCAGAAATTATTTAGATTAATGCAAATTATCTTTTATTTGAAAAAATTTTTTAAAAAGTCATTAATTTATATTTCTGATATTTATTATTTATATCTGTTCTTTATTAACAAAATGTTCATTATTATTATATTCCAATGTTTACAGCGCCTCTACAATAAACTATTTTTATCATATTTATTACCAGGTTGATGACAAATGTTACCTGGACAAAACATTGGTATATATATATTTTACTCCAATTAATTATACACGTGATATACCAAGATAAGGTTGTATATATATATATCTTTTAGAAAGATTTAATTTTAAACTCTTTTAATATTTGAAAACATGTTTAATTAGTAAAACATAAGAATATTACACAGAGAATTAGAAAAAAATTAAAAGACTATCTCATATGGCAATAGCAGATAATGCAAAAGACAAACCAGTATGATAAACCATAATATAGATTTTGAGATTTTGTATATTTAATAGCACTCTAATTATTATTATTTTATTTTGTTGTAATCTTATCAATAAGCTTATATTAAATTTTATAGTTGCTTATTTACACAGCTTCAGTTTTAAAAATATTAGTTGCAAATAAATCTGAAGATGTTAGTATTACACAGACCTTTTAGCCAAAGGCAATAGCCTTTTACATAATTAACAACAGCCTGTTTGAATGATAATACCATGATTGGGGTAGCCTTGCTATTAATAAAAATGAAAATTTCTGATTGACAGTGTTTTAGTCCAAGGCTAAGTAAAGAAAAATTGGAATTATCAGCAATTTGTTTACAAATTATATTTATGCAATATTTTTGTAAAAGACTTATTTCTACACGAAAAAATGGCATCACCACAAAAAGATTTCCTTTAAAAACATTTCTTTTTTAAAATTTTTAGTTGCCAAAAGTAGAGTCATCTTTGTCAAATGGTACAATAATTATTTTTTTAAAATTTAATAGCATTAAATAATATTTTAGTTTTAATATTTTTTCTTTCTTTAATTATAATTAAACCTAAATTTATCATCTTTTAATAACATAGAATTAAAATATTTCATATTTCATTCTACTAATGTTTTCAGTAAAAAAAACAATTATCTAATGACTATCTAATATTTTATTGTAGTAACTTTTTGAATGAATAAATTTATCTAATGATGCCAAGCTCCATTGTTGGAGATAATATCTCTATTTAAAATTTTATTTTCATATTTTTAAAATATCAAATATTAACTTTTAAAGTATCTATCACTTGAAAGCATATCTTTATAATAATTAATGTTAGAATTATCTATTATACAAAAAAAGGTTTAATTGTAAATATAAAATGTTCAAATATAAAGAAATATTAATGAAAAACTCACTAGATTCCATTAAAAATTAAAAAATAATAGTTTTTAATCTTATAGAATTAAAAATGTTATTATATTTGATAATCCTTATATACATCCAGGGCATCAAATACTAGTGGTAATTTTGTCTACTCTCACCAACCTGGTAAAGTGTGGACCCTGAAATAATCAATAACAGCATTTAGATCATTGGTCAAAACTGGATGTTACAAATAATGTTGAAAATTACACTGTATTTATATGTACATAAATAATTGAAATATATATATATATAAACAACTGAATCTATACATACTTATACTTCAATATATATATATATATATATATATATATATATATATATATATATACATACATACATACATACATACATACATACATACATACATACATACATACATACATACATACATACATACATACATACATAAACATGACCATTCCAACACATTAAATAATTTATTTAGATTATGAAATATAGATAATAAGAATATATACTGACAATTATACAAATTAAAAATCAAAACTCAAAAGAAAAGGGAATATTCTGCTTTGACCTTATAATTAAATTTATGATTATATGTGTGTGTGTATTTAAAAAATTGTATTTATATAATGTTTTGGTATAAACTCATTGTAATTATTCAAATATAATTGAATAGCTTTCTAATGTTAGCAACTGATGATTCATTTTTAAGTTAAAATGGATACTTCTTTAACTTCTTTCTCCTTCATGTATATTGAAAATTATCTACAATGCTTTTATTAGAAGAGATGAAGTTTTAATCAATCAGAAATGATATATATATATATATATATATATATATATATATATATATATATATATATATATATATATATATATATATATATATATATATATATTGTACTGGGCACACCTCTACCCTGTTCTATCTTTTATCATACATATCAAATATGAAGTAATTGTACCACCTCAGATGAGATCTCAATAATAATTTTCATAGAAATACGAATTTTATAATTTAATTTATATTAATACATTATAAATCAAGCAATATATTGAACCATGGTTGATTATTTCATTACCATGCCAATGGATGTCAAAAGGTTAATCACTGTATATCTTTGAAAGACCATGAATAATTCACATCTTTACGTGCCACTCCCAGACAGAGAAAATCCCCGACTGGAAGGATGTACAACTCCCGATCCATTACATAACATATACCAACTTTCTAAGACCTGATAAAGTCATATCCCTTTACGCTATGCTCAGCCCTCTTATCTCAGGTTATATAAAAATAAATTTTAAAGCTGCTCTTGGAATTATATTTACTTTATTATATTTTTAGGAAATGAAAGAAAATAAATATAAGAACAATAAAATAAGTTATAAAATATTTATTACACATATCAATTAACATTTCTTAAACTCTATTATCTCACCAAAAATTGCACAAATAAAATAAAATAAGATATTATTTAGTCCATTTTTCCTTAATTCATAAAAATGTTTTGGATGAAGTGGTCTGAGTTCTATACTCACACATATATTTTAGGCAATATAAGAAGTAATATGAGATTATTAAATATTCGGTCATACCTATATGCTCATTTCTGCATTCATTCCACAGTTAATGGTATGTTAAAATTATACATTTTAAAACTAAATGTGGAAGAAAATGATTTAACATACATGCACTACCAAAATATAAATGAGATCTTTGGTATAATGGGGTTTTAAACATCTTATAACTGTATAATATAAACATACAAGTAATATTTAAGGAAATAGTATTAAGATTAAAACATATTTTACTCTCTGGTATCTTGAGATGTCATCTGAACTTGGGGTCTCTGAACTTGCTATACAGATCTGTTTACTAGGGTGGCAAGGACTTTTTTCTTTCATTCTGTTGGTTAGATAAACTTCATCATCAATATCTGATGAATATAGGTGGCTACATTTTAATGGCTTGGGCATAGCTGGATGGGTGCACTCAAGCATGCTTCTTTCCCATAATTATCTCAATGGTTGATGAAGAAATGGTCTTCATCTTGAGTTTGTTAATGCTGAGGCATTCCGATGAACACTGTTATTACTTTATTATAAATGAATTTAGTAGATGCTCAGCTTTATGTTCTTTCTGAACAGTTCATGTCTTCTAGATTGCGGCCTGGATATGAGGCAAGTGCAGATTTCAGCAATCCCAATTTTCTCCATATTGCATGTAGCTATCACCATTCAATTATTAGGACAGTAATCCATAGCAATGGTATTCCGCATAAGTAATCTCTGCATTAATTTGGAGACCTTGGAAGACTAAAAAAAACGTCCTGCACTTGGTGAACAGTATATATAGCACAACCATTATTACATAGCCAATCTGGTTACTCCCCTTTTCGAATAATTTCCTCCAACTTTTATCTTGGTGGCTAATTGATCCAAAAATAATTCGCATACTTCCTTTTAAAGATTGTTATCTTTAATTAATTTTATATATTATTTTTAATTTAATTTTATCTCGGAGACTCAGACCACTGTACTGATAAACATCAGTTTCAAATTTAAATACAAGGAAATTTTTTTTATTATGGAATAAAATTAAACATAGATATAAAACAAACAAACAAAATTTTTCTATCTCTGCATTGGTGTCCAAATTCTTCAAACTCTTTTGTTTGTAAAAATAATAATACAAAGCAGGATGGCCATTAATACATTAGTGTCTTTTTATATTTGGTAAATCAATGGCCACCTGATTTTTATTAATGCATTAACATAGAAAATCTTATGATTTAAAAATAAAATACAGATGCATTGGAACATTTGCAAAGACTTTTTAATTATTTTTTTATATTTTTATTTTCTTTATAACATGTTCCGACACATAAATAACTTTTTACAGAAAAAAATTAAAAAGTATATATAAAATTATAAATGTAAGATATTTACATTTATTAAAATAAAATAAAATAAAACAAAACTATTGTACATATTTATAATATATTATGCGTCAATTTACAATTTGGGAGTTAATAGTCTTGAGTGAGTTTGGGTAAGAGATATATACGAAGACAATTTCATCCATTTTATACTGTTTATATCATAACTAAGTAAATTAATAATTGTACATATATCTATAACTGAGCTGTAGCTTCCACTACAGCCACCTTGTGTGTGCTCACTCATAGAGTGACTGGCACAATATATATGGTAAATATAACCTCTTTTATTATTAATCTTTACAAAGATGTTTTCAATTTTAATTTCATGTAATAAATCATAATTTTCTGTGCTAAATGTTTATACTTAAACAAATGCAATGAGTTAATCTTAAAACATTACATACAAATATTTAGCACTGTAAATTATATATATACAAATACAAAAACTTATTAAGAACAAAGCTTTATTAATATTAGTAATATCTACATTTATGATGATTATCTATCAAAAACTTCTGAGCACTACAGTATTGTTAATGCTAATAAAGTTTTGCTCTTAACAGTTTTTTTTGTATTTGTATATATATTATACTCACAGAGATAAAAGATTTATAAATTGTATTCATTATATAATATTATAATTTAAATCATCATTGATAAAATTAAAAATGAAAGGGATTTAGTAATTGCCAGATATATATGTTAATCAGGTTTAAAAATATTTAAAAATAAATTTTTGATTGATTAAAAATTTATCTGTTCTAGGAAAAACATTGTAGACAATCGCCCTAATATATAAAGAAGGAAGAAGTTAACTCTAAATATGTATTGTCATTTGTTAACACTAGAGGGATATTCAATTACGTTTATGCAGTTGTAATGAGTTAATCTCAAAACATTCCATATAAATATTTAGCTTGGTAAATTATTATTTATTATATATATAAACATTTAAATTTAATTAATATATTTTTAACATGATTGGCTTATGCTAAGCTAAATTTGTATAATAATATTATATTTTTTTATGAATAATTCTTTTAATATAATTACTATTTTGGATATATCCACATAGTTAAGCTATTTTTTCAAAGAAAAAAAACAATGAACTTTGAAAAATAAAAAGTAGTATTAGACTGGAAAAAATAATTTCATATATAGTATCAAGTTTATTATATCATATATATATTGGAACCTTTTGATTGGTTATCCATGGTAAGAATGGCATATAAAATGTAAATTATACTTTCAAAATTTCAGATTTCAAATTAAGATAATAGTAATGCTATAAACTTGGGTATAACAGTAACAAATGATTTAGTATATAAAGTTTAAAAAGAGAATTATGTAGAGATTTAATAATTGTTGTTATTTATAATCATTTATAAAATAATCTACAATATAATCTTAATACAGTAGATGCCGATCTAAATAAACATCATTACTTATAAAGTTAATTTGAATTTATTTTTAATATAGTCCTCCTTTAAAAAGTTAATGGCATAAAATCGTAGCCAGTGAAAGAAGAAATAATTATCTAACACAAGATAATATTTTTTTAAATTATCATAATCATAATATCTTTGTATTTTAAATCCAATTAATAATATTATATATTAAAGATTTAAAGATATAATTTGAGTCAGAACTGTGGTTTTCAAGTAATGATTTAAATTAATTTTATTTATAAAATATTTTTTGTTGATTTCAATTATTTTAAAATAGAAACAAAAAAACTCTTTAAATTAAAAATTCTACAAGTTGATTTGGGAGGTTGACCAATCAGAGTTAAGAAAATAATCTTCTGTCATCAATTACCCCAGATTTTTTTTAAAAAAATCATGTAGTCAATTAAAGTAAAAAGATTCAAGAACTATTAAAAAAGTAGATAGCAGTCTCAATTTATTTTTTTCTATAAAAATCATAAAATTTAAATTATTTTGAAGACTTAAGCAGTACAATTGTATTCAAAAAAGCTATTTAAAGATCTAAAATATTAAAAAGTAACTTTCAACACCATGGAGTAAGAAATTAGTCTTCATTGTGACCTGAAGTCCCAATCCTGACCATCTACCTATAGCAGAATAATACCCAAGAAGTTTGAAAAGTTAAAGTTGTTTTAATCATGCCTAGGATAACCATGAAAAAAAGGAAACAGCTACAGTGCTTTAAAAAGATGCAACCACATAAGAAAGCATTCATTTGTCTATATTGAGTTAGGTGTTTTTATTAATTATAAATTAAAAAGAAGAAACCATTCAAAGTTACTTAGAAAGAAACTTTTACAAACTTATAAAATTAATTGGTTGAATGTTAAGAAAATAATAATAATAACAATTAATTGATCAAGAACTATAATTTTAAGAGAACTAAAATTCATTTGAATAGAATAATTGATATTTAAGAACCAGTTTAAAAAATTTAGAAGAAAATGTCAAGCTTATAATTAAGAATAAAAAAAATTGTAATAATATTTCTTATATTCAATGAGCAAATGAACTTTTATTATAGTACCGTAACAACAGAAAACTATACTTGGAAGAATAAGTTAAAAGTCTGTGGAACTTTTAATAGGAAATGATAGTCACAAAAATGGCATACTTGGAGCCAGAGAATTAAACAAATTTATCAGATGTATGTTTAAATTTTTACAAGTCTAATAAGTTACCAGAGGAGAAATGAAATGCAGAAGTAAACCTACTGAAATTTTAGTTAAACCTGCTTTAAAGCATGCAAATAATAATAATAATAATAATAATAATAATAATAATAATAATAATAATAATAATAATAATAATAATAATAATAATAATAATAATAATAATAATAATAATAATAATAATAATAATAATAATAATAATAATAATAATAATAATAATAATAATAATAATAATAATAATAATAATAATAATAATAATAATAATAATAATAATAATAATAATAATAATAATAATAATGTGGAGATTTATCAAGAAAATATATGAATCATAGTGTATTTTCTTTAAGAGCAGGAATTCAGAACATTTATCTGTTAAATGTGCATGTGTGTCTAATATGATGTTTATTGTGCATTTATTTTATCAATCCAAAGATAGGAGAAACACAAATACATGATGAATAGTAAAAGTCTGCTGAGTAACCATGGTAATATTAACTAAAAATTTGTGAAATGGGTTTTTAAAAAAACAAGGAAAAAAGAATTCCAATTTTAAAGTTAGTGTTAATAATTTTCTTGTTTGATATGAAATATACACCCAAGGTATTTTTCATAATAGTGATTTAAAAAATTGTTATCTGAAATTTAGTATATAATGTTAAAAGTATTATTTTTTTAATTATAATATTATATTATATTAATTATTCTTCATGTTAGAAAAAAGTATGCTTAAATATAGGGAGAGAGTACCTATAAGTTATAATATAAAAGTGTGTTTGAGTGGAATATAGTGTTAAAACTGTATATTTTGACCCAGTATAAATTTTTAGAAAATTAAGTGTGATAAAATACATTAAAAGGTATTTCGAATTTATTATTGTTAACACGTAAATAACAAAGAGGAATGAACAAGGATCATAAATAAAATCTGATAGGATTCTCTGAAAAGAATAATAAACATATTATAAAATATAATATTTATAAGAGCAAGAAACAGTGAATGTTAATGTAAGACAATATCAAGATCTCATTTATTAGAAAAAATATATATTATTGATAATAGTAATAAAAATGGATTATTTGTTTTGTGATATGATTGCAAATATAGATAGCAAAGTATATCATGGGAAAAATATATTATATTATTGGTATAGAATTGATAGAAAAGTAGATGCTAAATATATTGTAGAAGAAGGTGAGTTAAAATTCCAGGACAGAATATATAAAATATTACCCTGAAGAACTGATAAATAGTTAAGTGGGTGTAATCTTTGTGATACCCAGATAGTTATTAGAATGAAATGGGAAGATTTTCAGCAAAGAAATGAGCGTGGTATATACCACAAGTGCTTATTGAAAAAGCCAAGATAAAATTGGGGTAATTTCATCAAGAAAATAATTACCTAACAAAATATGACACCTAATAAATAGAAGACATGTTCTTCCCTCTATTAGGATAGTATTTAATAAAATCAGTCGCTCATCTTTATAAAGTTTCATAGTAAATAATGTAAACAAGACACTTATTTTATATAGTGTGACGTTTTTGTTTTTTTTTATAAACTGTAATACCAATAAGCCAATAAGCTAATGAACATGCGCTTTGTAGATGTAACTATATAAATGAATACTCTCACTTTTTCAAACACGAGATAAAGTCTTTGGGAAAAGATAGAATGAATCCATCTATCTTTTCAATCCAAACGTATATGTATGGGCTAATAATGATATAGTATGCAACGAAGGTAGACACAATATTTTAAAGGATTCTATAGTTCTTCTTTCTATGTCTGGACAGATCAGTCTATAGGTAGTAAAACCATGTACAGAACAAATGTTTTATAGAGTTGAATAAAACTTGAATAAATGATCATATAAATAAGAATAACTGAGATCTAAGATTAATAGAAAACATGAATAAGAGAGAGAATGAATGCATAAATGAATTGCACTATATGAAAAAAAAAAGAATCCTAACTTTGTTATTCATTTTAAATACATCAGAAATATTGTCTTCTATTTCTTTTTTATCTTTACCACTTCAGTAATAACTTTGTTAATAAGATGGAAGGGTACTATTTAAAACCAAATTTTAAATATAAAATATAATTTAACTATTACAAGATTATCAATATATTGGAGTTACAAAATAACAGGTAATGTGAAAAATAATTGTGAAGATCCCAGATAGCTCATGAATGATGCAAATATATCTGATTAGTATGAAAGCATCAATAATAAAATAATAAATTTATAATTTCAAAAGAACTAAAAGACTAACTAAGGAAAGAGTTAATTGTATATAATAATCATGAAGTTTATTTGTAAAGAATATAAATAATTTATCAATATATAAACGGTTTTTATGCTTATTTTTTTTACTATTGTTAATGAAGTATTTGACCTAATGTTCATATGTGTTCATTGTTTATTAGTATTATTGTAAATAAACGACCATTTTTATTTAAACTTTGTAGTATTAATTTCATTGTGTCTGAGAGTCATTTCCATCACAAGGTCATATTAATAAAGCACATTATATGCATAAAATTATACATACCAAATTATGATTACATACTTCATTTGAGAAGCTAAGCTTAGGAGTTTATAATTAATATATTAACTATCAATTATTTAAATGATAACTATAAAAAAGAAAGCTTATGTGACTTCATGTTTTTATTAGATGCAAAAGAATTTTGAAGAGCCAACTGAAAAATACTATTAAATATTATAAAAGGGAGAGCATATAATAGAAATTAGCAAGATGTTTGAGAGTCACATTCTAATTTTGTAATTAACATTCATATATATATATAATTATTCAAAACAATACAATAATTAATACAGTAAAACAATATTTTAAAAAAAAACAAATGTATACCAATTTAATAGAAGTACTTTCAACTATCTATGTAGTCGTTGTCAACTAGATTCAAATTGTATTAGAAAAAACCGTTACAAATGTAAACAAAAAGTATTAATTATTGTATTGTTTTGAATAATTATATATATTTTATTATAATTGGAATACAGACATTGATTAATAATTTATATATATATATATATATAATATCATAATTTAAAAGTATTATGTAATTTCAGAATACAAGTTACTAACCAAATATATTTTAAGTTTTTGTAATCCTAAAGGTGTCAATTACAGTGGGTGAATGATGGTGAGATGTAGCTTTGATTATAAGAAAATAAATATTCTACAGTAATTGTTGTTAACATAAGCATGAGAATAAATCTTAGGAAAAGTAGATTTAATTATTTAAGAGTTAGATAAAGAATAGATAATGAGTGTTAATTTTCATGTCTTATTATTATAGTTAGATTAAGTTTCCAATGGGAGGTTAATGAAGGTTTGTAATAGTAAATATGTTTTTATTAAATAGTTGGATCCCAGTAAAATCCCCCTTGTGATTCAATTATTTAATTATCAATCTAATTGTTATATTGGATTTTAGAATAGAATACTTACGATCACTCAGATAACCATTGGATAGCACCAATTATTTTAAGTTAATGTAATTTGGTTAATGTTTTTTTATTTTTAGGATTCTTAAATTGTAGATGAGTTGTTATTTCATTATTTAAATGAAATATCATGTTAGGCATTGGTTGTTGTGGGAGCTTTCCTAGTGATTATAATAGGATAGTATACTGTAGGATAATTGTCACAATAGCATTGCCATTATGAAGTGTATTTTATATACTTCTCAATGTTAAAATCTTTCCCTTGTAATCATTCCTAAACTCCATTTTATATTTTAATATTTAGCAAGATTTAAGCTCCATAAAGTGTCTTATACATTATTGTTGTTATACTTGATGGTTTATTATTGATCTAGTATAGTAGGGGTACAATAAAGAAGATAGGGTAAGGTAGTGATGTGTATTGGAAGAACTGGAAGGGAAGGTTATATATATATATATATAATTATATATATATATATATATATATATAAATATATATATATTATATATATATAATAATGTGCTCTTTTATCTAGGTCAGAATCAGCTCATTACAGTAAATTACTAAAAAAATTAAATTTAGAATGTGTTCTCTTTATGTAATGGTTATATTGTATTGATAATATCTTAAAAGTACAATTTAAAGCTAAATAAAAATATATAATGTTTAAAATTATGATAGATAACTTAAAAAAACTGTTACATAAAGCTAAAAATATTAATTACATATGGTTGGAAAAGCTGGCCATAATAAATAATGCAGTTATAAATGTTTAAAGTATGTTTAAAAGTTAAATTTTAATAGTTTAAAACTTATAGTTAAATAAATGCTACATTTAAAATTATAAATTATATTTAATAATTATAATTAATATCATATATTTTAAAAGTAAGTTTTATGGTAGTAAAAGTTATATTTAATTCTATATTTTCCAAATTATTCTTCCAAATTTTGTATTATTATATTATTTTATTTAATATAATAAGTGTTGCAATTTATTAGTTATTTTCAAACAGAAAATCGGATACAATCTGTCTCAGCTATTAGTCATGTGACTTGTATAATATATGGTTATACACACATGCTTGCTAGTATTTGTATTAACAAAGTTCAAAATATTTCAAAAATTGCAATATAGAACTGAATATATTTATTTACCTATCACAAAAGCAAATATTAAATCAGTCATATAAAATGTTTTAAATAGTATTACAAGAAAAGTACAGCTAATAAAAGTTAAATATTTTGTTTTAAAATAAAATAGATAAATTAAACATTAAAGGTGGGATAAATTTATTAAATATTTTTTAAAGTCATTTTAAATGTTTAATTAATTTTAGTAAGGTATAATAATTGATTTAAGATTAATATTTTAAGTAATATTTTAAAATTATAATGCATCATATTTTATTTTTGAAATTTAATTGTGTAAGACTGTAGCAATATGCAAATTCGGTATCAAATGAAAAGTAAAAATCCACCAATAGGATGAGGTATTTTGTAGGGTATAAATACTGTTGCAGTGGTGATCGATGTAATAGTAATTTTTTAAAATTTTATTTTAGTCAATTTTTAGTACTCTGTATAATATATTTGCAAACTAATAGGATATTTATTTTTAAGTATTTGCAAAGAGAACGTAATATAAATATATTTTAATAACTTTATTAAAAATATGCATTGCTAATTTAAAGTTTTTTTTACCAGGATTATTTGTCAAAACTTAATATAACTTCACAGTAAAAAATATGGAAATGCCAATATGTAATACGTGTTTAATGAAAATTTTAAAAATATGTATAATAATTGTGAATATAATATCAATGGTATTAATCAAGAGAACTATTCCAATAAGCATGGAATTATTTTCGACATTGTACAGAAAGCTTAACAGAAAAGCTATTTGCAAATTAAAAAGTAATAACGCATTTTTATAATAGTGAGATAGTGAAGTTAAAGACTAACAAGAAATATGACAAGTTTTTTTTATAATAATTTTATGGAAATATAATGCTATGAGGATAAATGTTTTATCCTTTTTGAAGGAAAACATTATAAATATTTTCAAGAAAACTATCATAAGTAAAAACTAATGGAAAGTATTTTTAGAAAAGCGTATGCTATAAAACCTGAATTATATAATGTTATACGCGTTTGTAAAATTATTTAAAAACTGATAATTTTAAAAACAATAATGAAACAGCTATAAATGAATAATAAATAGTAAAATTATCCTGAAGAGTAAACCTATAAAAAATTGATTATAAACCAGCAATTACTGAACTTATAGAGATGGAAATATTTTAAAATTGCGCAAAAAGTTTTATCCGGATTACCCATAGTTAAGCCACCGGGACATGATGCATCACCAAGCCGATACAGAATTTTCTAGAATGGAAGCTTCAAGTTATTATTTTTCAATCTTATGATTTTATTATTTTCTGGACAATAGAAACCATAAACTATTATTCTATGTACTTTTCCAGAACAGATCGATGATTATTTTTATTACTTTTCCAAGATTTTTAGACGTCGCTTTTTTTTTTATTCATTTTTAAAACTTCGCTCATTGCACCAGAAAAGGTTACAACGCATGTGCAAAATTGGAGCGGCTGTTTGTTGTCAAGCAAGAGAAACTTAGCAATGGGGGAGGTTTTTAAAATTGCTCTTAGGAAAACATTTAAAAAAAAAAAAAACTCTCAAGGAAAATAAAAACATTTGAACTTTATAAAGAAAATTGGTCTCAGTTGAAGATTTACATAATTATAGTTTTCACTTATTTATTATTTTTTTTAAAAAAAGTATAATATTATTTTAATTAGAAGAGTAAGAACATGAATATTAATTTTAGTACTAATGATATTATAATCTTATAGTAAAATAATTGATAATTTAAATAAGTTAACATTTTCAGTGTTAAAGTATGGATGTATTTCATGTATGCAATGTTTTATTTAATTAATGGACATAAAAACGTCATAAGTGATGACAAGTCGATATCACTTAGATAATAGTTGTGAATATTGATATATTTTATGATGTATTTTTTGTTTTTCTTTTTTGTAGATTGCCGATGAATTATAATGTATGGAAATATGAATGTTGAATTGTATGCAAACACATTTGTACAACACATTTAAATTATGAGATGGGAATATGCATACTTTAATTTTTATATTAGTAATATAACCCAACCTGATGATGAATAGTTATATGATTCTTTTAAGAACTTTAATATTATTGGATATTCAAAGTATTTATATGACAAGTTTATATGTGTTTAATAAGAAAATAAAGCAGACTTTTCTTGGGGATTAGTGAGATCGTTTTAATTATAATTGAATTTTGTTTATTATTTGAATATGTGAGTTAGTAAGATTTGATAAATCTATTAGGAAATGTTGATAGGATAGTGACTTGGGAGTAATCTGGAGAACATGAAACCAAGAGATGATATCAATGTAAGATGTATTAGGGGAATATGAGTAATATTTTGTAATATTATTAAGTATACAGTACAGTTAACAATCCCCTGTAGTTGTATATTTATTTATGGACAGTGTCTATTTTCTTTAAGTGTTGATGTTTCAATAAAGCTGAAGGAATAGCTTTGACCTCATTGATAGTAGTGGAGGTAATTAGACAGAATAGGCCATGCCTTTATTTTTTATAGATACACTGTGCCATAGTATTTTTATCCAATATGTACTATGAGTTAGACTCTAGTTTTTCTTCCCTAGGTCTACACATTTATTCACTATCTCGATTTCCAAAGTAACTACATCGCACAGTATCGTATATTTTGTAAAGAAATAATAAATAATTTAGAGTTTAAGATATGCTATTGTCTGAATAAGATAAGTTCAATTACTTGTAAGAAGAAGTAGAGTTTGTGCAAGTTGGAATTGAAAATCCAATGGACCCAAAAGGAAAAAGAAGCATAAAATATGTTCTAGATTTATTTTTGGAAATAAAATAAATTTTAGGAATAAAGTAAATAAAGCAAAGTTGCTTTTGAAATGTTAAATAACTTTTAAATATTTTATTTCATTTTTATGAGTATGCATATTTTTAAGATATAATGTTATAAAGCAAAATGATATAAACAATAAGCATAGATACAATCTTTGTATTTATTTAAATAATAAGGAATACATCACTGATTACAGCTATTTAGTGTTAGAGTAATGTTAAGTAGGATATATTGTATTTAATAATCATAGTATAGTAAACAATGATGTTCACATAGTTTAGTAATAAATTATCAGTAGATATTTTATATAGTATTTTCAACATTGCAAAAACAAAAATTGATTTAGTAAAAAGATCCATTCTCGATATTATTATTTTTTGTGTTTTACATTCTATGTTTCAATGGATTTTTTAAAAGGAAGCATAGTTAAATAATATTCAAAGATATGATATGTTAAAATAAGTATAAAGAAATATAATTTCATCATAAAGATTGATCACAAAGAGATAAATAAAATTGTATTGTTTTATTATTATTATTTTAAGTCAGAGTAAAGACTTAAATAGATTCTCTATTGTTTTAAATAACTATAATTAATAAGAAATGTATAACGGTGCAAATTTAGGATGCAAGTATATATATTGTAAATAAATTGTTATTTTTATTTATTGTTATAATAAAACTTTGTTAATTTTTTTTTTTCAAAATTTGTGTGTTCAGACTATTTTCTTTTCCATTAAAATGCATAGGATACACAGAATAATTGAATCAAACATAACATTTTTGCACCGAAATAAATAAAGTATTATTTTTAAGAATTCTAATATTTTCTTGGAATTTATTTATTTAAGTAATCACATTTTTACATTATCTTATGGTCATAAATTGCTTATATAATGGTACATCAAAATATATGCTATCCATTGCCACACATATATTTTTCAGATTATAAAATGCTACCACATATTTATTACATTATTATATGAAGATAAAAGATTATATTATAGTATTTTCTTATTATTATTGTGATAATAAAGTTATAGAAAAGAAAAGATACATAAAAATCAGTCCATTCAATGAAGAATATTATTATTATTTATTATTGTTATTATTAGTTAAGTGTAGTAGAGTATGACATAAAAATCCCTTATCATGTTTTACTACTGTGATTTTAATTAACTTAGAATAGATTTATGAACCTGGGATTTTATTGAGCTAAATTATTGTAGAATAAAAGGTTAAGATTTAATTATAAGTTTAATCTTAATGAATAGGATTTATTAAAGTCATAAAAATACTAATAGTTTATTTATTTGAGATAGTAAAAGAGGGAATATTGTTCTTATGCCATTGAGGTAGTATCCTGTGGAATATTGGCTCATTGTAAACTTTCTTGTCATCTGTATTTCACTTCCAAGTCTCATAATATAATAAATATTTATTTATTTATTTATTTTATAAACTGAACCTTTTCATTATTTTTTGCTAGTAGAATGTTTTAATATAATGCAGGATGTTTTGTTTGCCAATTGTTTGCGTTTAACCAAACGTAATTGTTAACTGAGCTAACCTGTTTTATTTTATATGATAGTGCCCCAGAAGTGAGACTACAAACAATAGGTCAGAATATATATATATATATATATATATATATATATATATAATGAATTGAAATTAATACTTTTATTACAGGTTTATTATGTAAATAAATAATTTCAATACAAAGCACAACACTAGAATTTTCAAGAGAAAAAAAAATGGACCCACCTTATCTTTTTAGCTTTTTCCTTATATAGAGGCTTATTTAAAGTACTTTGAAAAAAAAGCCCAAATATTTTTATCAACTATAATAATTTTTTAAAACTATTTTATTAAATTGATTTATATTATTTTTAGTTGACATTTATGAAAATTTTCAATTTATACATTGCCAATATTGACTCAAAGAGTAAATATGTAAATATAAATATTCCAAATGATTGATTTTATTTAATACATCAAGACTAATACTCATACTACTGCTTTATTAAATACATTTTTTCCTATCTATTTAAATGAAAATTAAAATGAAGTAAAGAGGAAAGGTGATTGATTCCTTTTTTCTAAAAATATGTTGCCTGTGCATTGGATTGAGATTATTACATTTACTTAATAACTCATTACAATGAGTATTAATTTTGATATATTACAATAAATGACTATGAAAATTTTATATTTACATGCTTCACTCTTGGAGTCAGTATTGATAATGTATAAATTGAAAAATTTTAAAAATACAAATTAATTTAAAATAAGTCAATTTTATAAAATACATTAACAGGTAATATAATTGATTTTAAAATTCCACTTTTCTTTTCGAAGTGCTTCAGTTAAACCACTATATATAAGAAAATGAGGTAAAGAGAAAGACTAGTTCACTTTTTCTCTTTTGATTTGAGAGTATTTTATTTATATAATAATCCATTAATCTGAATATTAATGTTTGATATACTACATAATATTAATCAGTGAAAATATTATACATATTATATATTTAAATTGTAAAACTACTTATATAAAAATATTTTATATGCTTATATATCTATAAAAATTATATATATATATATATATATATATATATATATATTTTTATAGATATATGGATATATATATATATATATATATATATAACCAGTCAATGCTTAGACAATACCACTATCAATAACATTCAACAATTTCAAACTGTTTTCAAGACAACCTCCTCTTAATAATAAAGGTGAAATTCCACCTTTATTAATGGTCCATATATATATATATATATATATATATTCCTAAAGATTGCAACTTGATCACAGTCCTGACCATTTAGTCTTGATCATTATTACACTTATATATATATATATTATAACGGTCTGAAAGAATAGGAGTCTTAATGTATCTGCACTACAGGGCACCACCAGGCATTTGAACCTAGAAAATTTATATAGCAGGCAGATACATAAGTAAAAAAAAATTATATATATTTTATTTAGACCATTAGCCCCAGTCACTAGCTCAGTGGAACAGCAGAGATTTATGTTTTATACATTCTTATCTAAGAATATTTTTAAAAAAGATTAAAATAAGCTCCTGCCAGTAATTAACACACAAACATTTATTTACACATATATAAGATTTAAAATTATTTTAGAATAGCTTTTACTTTGGATTTTAACTTGATTTTAGAATTTGATTTTACATTTTTTTTATATAAGCTATTATAAGTTCGCACAGATGAGTTCAGTATTTTTATTTAGAGTGTCAAGTATGAATAGACTACATAGATTGCATTTGGAAAAAAAATATTCTATTCCTTATTTAACCTTAGGCCAAAAGTTCACAGTTAAACCAATGTAAATCCATCTGATATATCGATGTATTCAATGTAATACGAATATGACAGCACAAATACTATACTGTCAGAAATGTACATCTGAACAGCAAGGTTAACAGAAGAAATTGACTCTCGCCCAGATAGTAATACTACATCTATCGGATGAGAAGAGCAATAAAAAAACCTCCATAGGAAGAGACTGCATTTTCCATCTTACTATTCCTTCCATAGGCAAAACAGGGGGTGCAGTGTATACTGCGATTCTACACATAGTGAATCTCATATTACATCTACTACTTACACCAATATATTCAATCCATTGACCCAATTTAACTATGAAACAAATAACCCAAGATTACCCTCCCCTAATAAAACTAATGTAACTTTACAAATCTATATATCCATTCATGCCCGACTTAAGTTTAACATTTATATAAGTTTGCACAGATGAATTTTATAAAGTTTGTTTTTTTAATGTTGAGTATAGATCAACTACATAGATTACATGCTCAAAAAAATTCAAAATAAACATAATGATCAAAATATAAAGTCATTGATGTAATTGCAGAGGGAATTCACAACAAACCCAATGGCATTCATCATAAGATGCCGCATTGACACCAATAACTAAAAAGACATCCGAATAAATACATTTTAGATATTCAATGTAAGATATCATTATTTACCGAATGTCTATATATTTTAATCAAATATGAAAACAAAACATAATTAAACATGAACGAATCTATGCAAGTGTCTATGCCCAACTTAAATTTAATGCATTTAAATAACTTATACAATATTAATAAAAATTAAAAAAATAAAAATGGAAATGATTTTTAAAAAAAAATAAATACATTCAATAAAATAATAAATAATTTAGTCAGATAGGAAATTCTTCTATTTAGAATATTGAAAAGTTTAGCATTTAGAGTTCTTTTTGTTTAGAAATGTTCATTAATTATATATTTCTTACATTTAGAAAAGTTCATCTTTAAACTGTTGCCATTTGGGTTCCAGTGTTCATTGTCCTGACGTCCTGGGGAGACCAGTATGCTGTTGGCCATTTTATTGGTTCATCCGGAGGTCTTTTACTTTAGCTGGTCCTCAATGTAGAAATGATTGGTCATTTCTTTTTCCCTATTAGCAGAACTGAAGGGATTGAAGAGTGCATCTTTTCAATCCCTTCTCCTTCAACTCCAAACTAACACATATCACCACTGCTGTCATACATCTCTCCCAGCTCTTTCTTCACTCACTCTAAAATTTATTTCCAAACTTTTTATTTTTATATTAATTTTTTCGGATTAACTCAACATTACGTCATGATGATGGTGATGGTCTTTTCATTGAGGTCTGTTTCCCTGATGGATTTCTTTCATTGGCCATTCTGTTCCTATTGTTTTTCCTCTCTTATCTGACCTTTGATTATATATTATAAAATGCCCAAGGGCTAGTTCACTTGGACTAATTAAAATAATCATTTCCATTTTTCAATAACACTAATTAATTTTTTTGCACAAACTTAGATATATTTTTATCTTTAAATCTTTATTGAAAATTTAGTCTTACAATACTTTTTCTTTTTCTTTAATAAAGTTTTCGTTTCATAATTTTTTTTCATCTGTGCGATTTTATATATATATACATACGAGTTTAAGATAGAATTTTAACTTTCAATTTTTAATTCTTAAAAAAAAAAAAAAAAGTTTTTAAATGCGAACTTTTCAATGTCTCAATTTTTAAAAATAAATAATGTAACGGCGTATGTGCCCATTACAACATATATATATATATATAATTAGCAATTTGAGATACAGCGATTTATAGAATGAATACCACAAGGTTATCAAACTGAATCATGTCTTTGAAGAAATTTATTTTAATAAGGTATGTTATTTTCCCATATTAATTTTTATAAAGAAAGATTTCAATCACTATAATAAAATCTTAATTATATACAAATTAAATGTAATAAGAACATTAAAGTTGTAGATTAAAACCAAATTATTACAATTAGATTGATGGCAAAATTTACACTTCTGACTGCCCAAGTAAAGATGAACTATCATAATTATAAACATAGAATATAGACTAAACACTTGTGAAAATAAATCATGTCCACACCATTGATTTAGGTCTCATGATATTACAATGTGTTTTTGTTGTTATTTTTAGAAGCTGTGCATAAACATTTATATGACAGACTTACATAACTTGCTAGTTTTAGTTCCAGATAATAATAACTAAATATTCATTTATTGATTAGTATTGGATGGTTAGTTGGAAAAAAAATATTCTAAGCCTACCCATGATCAAAAACAAAAATAAATCCCAATTTTAGCCTGGCTCAGTGGCTTTATCTTTCAAATTTAAAGTTACTGAATGAATAAAAAAAAATTATGGAAAAAAAAAATTTAATTAATAGATAAAAATAATAGAATATAATTATTGATAGCAGAAATTTTTTTTTCTTTAAAGAAAATTATAATAGAAAAACATAATTAGATATAAACCTGGGAATATATGTATTTACACATATTCCAAGTAGATAAATAATTGTGCTAAGTTCATCATTAGGGTTTTTTCTATAAAATTGGCAGATATTTGAGAGTGGTATTAAAATTTTGGTTTGTATGAATTCAGGAATAATCTTAAGTATCAATGTTCAGAGGCTCTGCATTCCAGACCAAAAAAGAACCATAATGTATTTTTTTTAAATACCTTGATATAATTGATTGTGGCATTGGGTTAGATGAGTTTAAAAATCATTCAAAAAAAATTTAATAAACAAATAATTCGTGATCTTAGCAGAAACCTTTTGATAGTGAGTTACATAAATTAACTTTTGATCAGCTTATTAACAATGCTATTACTATATGATCTGCATAGATTGGTGACAAAAAAAATTGTTGAATATGGGGTTAATAAACATTATATCATGATTTCAACTGACAAAAGTATTGAAAAACCTATAAATTTTAAGTTTTTTGATAGATCTCAAAGGTGTTTTCTAATTTGTCAAATGATTACATCACCCACATAAAAAATGAGAGTAAAACAATATTGAAAGCTATAAAGTGATTTTGTATTTTTAGGTTTTAGTTAATAAATTTTCCTATAATCTAAATAACAATAGTCTTAAAATTTTACCATGGTATTAATGATGGACAGAAGTATTTAAAAACATTACAGTTTTTTAAAGTTAAGAGATCTTTAATGTAATATTAGAGGGTTTAAGAATCAAATGATTAAGGTAATAAACTAAATATATTTAAATAATCATATCAAAAAATATAAAACTGCCTATATGAATTTAACACAAAAAAGTACTTGAAATCATATCCAAGGATTAACGTAAAGTTCTTTGTATTCTTCAGAAAATGAAAACAAAATTGCATAAAATTAATTACATTGAGAATTCTTTTAAAAAATTAGAATAACTTTTAACATCCACATTATTACGAGTTAGGCTAATAATTATTTATTTACTTATCTATCAATTTGTAGACAGTTTAATATCTAAAAAAATATCGCAAAGAAACATAGATATTCAAACAAGAAGATTCGATTCACTCATGGTTTTATTATGAACTTCAATTTTACTATCTAGATATAAATTCGTTAGTAAATATGTGTTTCTTGGTTTGTGTCGCTTTCCAATTATAGAACAGATACCCATACTGCTCTTGAGTTGTCTTCAAGATTATAATTCTTTGTGTCTAAGATAATCAAATTCAACTGTTTTTATTGTTGAATATGGAAAAAGAAATTTATTTAGATCCATGTAAAAATTCCATTTTTATAATATAATTGATTGTAGATTATTGGTTGAATATCCAAAAAGAACAGTTTGATTTAAGATAGTTTTACTGGATGAAAATATATTTTGAGCTATTGTAACTGCTAATAACAGTTTAGTCACCTTCTGTAAGGCAATTTCTCTTATAATATATGGTAGATGAATGTGTAAAAAACAGAAATCCATACCACTTCAAAGGAGTAAAAACTTGTGTATTCCAGAAGTATTTCTCATGATACTATTTTCCTTAATATCCAGAAATTTATTCTGCAATTTTTTTCCCATAGCACAATTTTCATAACTAAAGATGTTAGTGCTAAGGAAGCTATCAAGTACGTATTTGCATACCAATGCTATGTATGGGGGTTATTCCTACAAATTATTGCATATTTTAAGGACTATTGTTAAAAATCTCATATTCACAATAAAATAAAACATCTGGGAATCATTATCACATCTTCTATTAATTGCATGTCCTTGTTTTCTGTAAGTGTAAAAGTGTTTTCTAATCTATTATGTCCCTAAACATTTGTCTCCCATATCAGAACTAAAATATAGATCACAACCTTAGTTAGTACAATAGGAAAGTCACTCCTTCATGTAAACATTACTTGATCAATTTCCATATGTAAGTCGTTTTTTTACTGATCATGCTATGGAACATGCAGATCTGCTTGACAATGATAATATCACATCTTTGTTTGGTGTTTCATTGAAAGATTTGAATATATATATATATATATATTGAAGCAGTAATCTTAGCTTAAGATTGTGCTTCATGTTTCTACTTACTAACCCGTGTTCAAACCCCTATATCCCATCCTGCTCCTTTTGTCAGTATATATATTTCATGTATATATTTGAGATGCGCACCTAAATTTGTAGTTTAACTTTCAATATTTATTATTATTGATTCTTTTTATTAATTATTAGTTCTTCTTATTAAAATTATAGTTGCAGCTCAAATATATACATAGGAGCAAAACTTACTAACAAAATATTGATGTTTTTGTAAATATTTTATTATATGTCGTTTTTAGCTTTTTCTTTTCAAATTGCTTGTTTTTCTATAAATTATACATTTTTTATATAAAATCCAATATGGAAGATGCAGGTGTTGTTTAATTGTCTAAAAATAATTAGGGGTTGGAAGTACTGTTGTTTTAATCTGGGAAAGGTATTTTTTAATTAAAGTTTTACTTAAGATAAATGGGATTAATTAAGATTAGATTTACTTGTGTTAAAAACATGTTGTTAGATCTATTTCTAATCTAGAAATAGATTTGAATTTATTTTTGGCGTTATCTAACAATTGCATCTTCGAAAAACAACTGATAAGAGAAAAAGTATAAAATGACTAAATTTTGGATCACATAGTCAGTTATTAGTTGAGTTATTAGTTATCAGTTACTATTGAAAGAAGATTAACTACGCTAGTATAGATGATGGTTAACATCGCGGTAAATCTAAACAAATGATGTAGCAGTCAATCCACCCTCTTGCTGACCCTGGTGGGTCATCTTCCGCGCGGCCATAATATTCTGCTACCTTCAAGTGAAGTAAAGGCCCGATGGAGAACTTTTAAAATACATTTAATAGAAACTTGCTGCCACAGGAAAACTTGCAATCTTTTAAATTGAACTCTTAAACTGCAAGGTAAATTATTTCAAACCGCCACCATTGAAACTAAATTTAGTCTAAATAATCTTTCAAGATCTCTTCTCATGTATTTTTTTAACTTTGCCCTTTTTTTATATATATCAATAACATGTAATTTGCTCTTCAATAATTTATATAAATTTAATTCTCTCTTATATGCTCTTTAACGTTAGTGGGTCAATTGTTTGTAATTATTTATTACTTGATTATATATGTATGTTTTTTTATTAATTTGCTAATCTCAAACAAACTGGCGATTTTTTTTATTTATAAAAATCTTTTGTCATTTTTAAGTAAAATTCACGAAGCAAGTTATTAACGTCCATTTAAAACAATGCATTATTAATTTATACAATCGCCAGATTGTTTTACGTACCAACATTTTTATTTATGTTCTAATATAAATAAAAATATATATATTGTTTAGCTATGGATTTTCTACCGCTGTAAATTCAAAGCTAAAACAAATTAACGCTTTGAAATCTTATAAAATATTATTTATTTAATTCTAAAATAAGGTGACTTAATTGTTATATATATATAACTGCTAGTTTTTTTTTTATATACTCTTAAAATGTATGCTTAAAATATCAACTACCGTATTTATATATTTCAGTTATTATAAAAATCACGAAAGTGGGATTTATTTATTTTAAATATCAGAAAAGGGATGGGGGTGAATCTTTTATATTTCTTTTGCTAAGTCAAATTTTAACGTATATTTTATTAAATCTAAATATTCCCTATATATATATTATAATTGCATTGCATGTTAGAGTATTTAAATAAAGGGTCATTTATTTTGAAGCTGTAAAATGTATTCAATGTTTTTTTTTTTAGTGATATCATTCATTGCGTTTCTTCATTTAGCCTATCTTCGTGTTTTTATATATATGTGCTTCTTAATCTGGGGGTTACGACAAATTCGAACCCATAGATTTCTTCTCAAGTCTTGTCCTGAGGATAGTTGAAGCAAGCTACCCAGGACCATTTATTTCGTATAAAATGCCTCTGGCTGTGATTCCTAAAGTCTGGCACATGCTATGCATATTCACTTCGTAGACAAAAAGCCTCTCACGTCGGTAATACCAGCAAAAGTCTGGGTCACGTTATGCTTATCTACTTTTCTCTAAGCACTACCCAAAAAGGGAGTGTGGGATTTCGTTTTCATCCAGAAGCATGACCTTTTCCTTTTAGTTATTCTAGGCTACTATGTCAGCACCGCAAACTTCTTCATATTTAGTATTCCTTTTGCTTCATGACCCTGTTTTAATGCTCTAATATTAAAATTAGCTTTGCTTAAAATATATATATATAATTGCCATTTCTATTGTATTAATTTATTTCAGTCATATACAATCCTACCTTCATAATTTATATATCTATTTAAGAGTATCTATGTGCCTTGGGGAAAATAAAGCGTTCGTCTTATTATTATTGTTAAAATAATTTTTCATTAAATATCTTGTCATGGATTCAAATGTTTTCAAATGTATTTATATGTATAATGAATCTCAGAACGCTCCCCTAATATATGTTAGTCACCACGTTTCTGAACCGTAAATCAAAGCGTTAATAACAATTTTATGTAATTCTTTGTAATAATGGATTGGCATTTTTAATATTAGACCCACCAAAGATGTGTGTTTATTTGTAATATATATTTAGCTAAATAAAGAGCATATGAGAAATAATAGCGTGAATGACACTATATAATTGTCTACCGCTTGCTCATTCACGCACATACTAATGTACTTAATTTATAAATGTATATAACTAAATTTTCATTATATTAAACTATCTTTTATTGTTTAACTTATTTGAGTAGTTCGAATTCCTTTTCCTCCACTTCTTCCACATATATTACAGCCATACTTATGTATATTTTAATATAATCATAATTAATAGATGTCTCATTGTCTTCTCAGCTTTGCTAGTCGGCCGAATTAAGATTAATTCTCATGATCCATAACTATTATGTTATTCATTAGGTGTTCGATTTGGGACTTAGAGAGTGGGTTCGAATCTAGGCTGGTTCCTGACCTAAATCTTGGGCTTGACTGGGTTTGAAGTACATTTTGTGAGTTCCAGCTCATGTTAGATGGATAAACATATTTTTACCGGCTCAATATATATATATATATAATAGACAATTATGGTCAACCCTCCCAATTGTCACAACTTTAACCACATTCCAAAATATGTATATTCCTCAAACATGGTTGAAATTTTTGTTTAACTTATTACTTAGCACAATTCCTACCAAAATCCTCCTTCACCATTTTAAATAAAATCTGAATTCCATGTATTGTTTGGTGTAATAATCATCTAGATGATATGATATACATCTTTCAAAACTGCCTAAATTTTGTCTTTAACAAGCAAATAATTAATCTTAAGCAATTGCTCAGAAAAATATATTAAAAAATCATTTGTATAATGTCATGATAATTATTCATACTTTTAGAACTATGTGGCCTGATCACAGTTCCGTAATTTTTGACGACAAAAAATACAATGTTCATAAAAAAATTATATATATATATATATATATGCGCTCTAAATATTTACCTGCAAGTACTATGAGCAGAATTTGGCATAACAATATTTTATTAGTTGTACATTAATTTAGGAAGATATAAAGCATATAAATTATGCTTCCATTTACATTAAACGGAAACACTTTTACCTGCCCTAAAACCCTCAATAACAGTAATAATTATACTTCTATAAGCTATGTGTCATATGTCATGCATTTGTTTCTCTGTATATATGCTAATACTTGTACATAATTTGTTATTAGTAAAGTTTATTTTATAAAAAAAGTACCAGAGTATTCTTAAAAATTAATTTTGATTTAATTTAAGATGAATGATGAACTAAATTATATTATGATCTAGGTAATTCCTAAAACTCAAGGAACTAAATTTTGTTTCAGTCTATTATTGCAAAGGTTATATTTTAATTACAGAAGTTTTTCTGTTATTTAGATAAAAAACGGAGCATATTGTTTTCAATCTTTAAAAAGATTTACAATCTTTTCGTATTTGTATAGAATGCGATGTGTGATGCTATGTGCGAAGGCTTTTCCTTTATCGAAGTCAGAAATCTCTCAACCACTATGCACAGATAAACCTGTTAGCCATCTTAGTTTCTTTTTCCATTCCTACCCTAACTTCTTTTTCATATTTTTCTTTATTTTGTTCCATCCCATTTTCACAACATCGTCTTTGTCCACTCTATGACTTTTATATCCAAATTCCCTTAGATTTTTCCAAACACAATATAAAAACGAAGAACCCACTTTCTGTCAATCGCTTTGCTTATATTTATTCATTATTTGTACTCTTTCTGCTTGTAAACATTTACATTCAATTAGAAGATGCCTAATATTTTTAGTGCCTTCCTTACAAAACTTGCAGACTAAATCACGCAGAGTTCTTTATTTTTCCTTGTTGCTAAGGATCCTATTCGAGCATTAAATAGTAAACTAATTTCCTTGTTATTATCATAAAATAATTCACATCCAATATTCTGTTTACTTCTATGTATATTTAAATTCTTTTTACTCTCTGTACTAGTTCTTCTTCTCTCCAGCTACCTATTTTTATTAATGCATCTATTCTTCTATTCCATTCTTTGCCACTATAACACTCAACAATCCTCCTAACACAATCACCCCATCTTTTGTACAAGTATATTGACAAAGTGTTTATCCAAATCTTCTGCATCATGTACTACCATTTCCACTCATCTTGTTGTCTGTTCTTTATTCATACCTCAATTAAATACTATTTTGGGTATTTTTTTACAATCTATAAATTACAATCTACTGAACATTTTTATTTTGCTTTTCATTTTTTCTTGGGTTGCCTCCTTTGCCATCCACATAGCTGCATTTAATTCATGTATTCCTACTTCTGTTTGTTCTTTTTCTAAGTAATCTAATATCCCTTTACTAACACATAATGCATTATTACCATAAGTTAATCCATCTACCACCCTTTCCTTCCATACAATTCTTGCTATGTTATATTTATTATATGAAAACACTATTAATTTCTTATCATTTCTTTCTTTCAGTGCTTCATTTATCAATTTTTTCTCCCATTCATCCAATCAATTCTTCTAATGATTTAAAATGATTCCCAAATAGTTATACCTATTCACCACAATGTGATAGACTATTGACTTCTCCTTATTTGGAGTCAGGGATCTCTCAGCCACTATGCCCAAACAAATATGTTAGCCTTTTTATCTTCCCTTTTCATGCCTTACTTTAATTTGCCTAATATTGTTTTCTATTTTGTTCCATCCTATTTTCACAACATAATCTTTGCCAACTCCATGACCTTTATATATAAAACCTCCTTATCTATTCCCAAATCCAGCATAAAAACCAAGAACCCATTTTACATATAATCACTTTGTTTATATTTTTTCTTCTGCAACTTCATTATTTGTACTCTTTCTGCTTGAAGACATTTATATTTAGTTAACAGATGCCTAATATTTTCTATTCCTACCTTACACAATTTTTAGATTAAATCACCCACATTTTTTCATTTATGTGTATATTTATTTATTGCTAAAGATTCTTTTTGAACTTTAAACAGTAAACTGCTTCTTCTGCTATTATCGTAAATTAACTAGAACCCAATAGTGTGTTTACTTCTATATATATTTAAATTATTTTTATTCTCCATACTAGTTCTCCATTTCTCCAACTTCCTATTGTTTATTAATGCATCTAAGCTTCTATCCCATTCCTTGCCACTATAACACTCAACAATTATCCTAACACAATCGTCCCATCTTTTGTATATGTATTCTGATATAAATTCTTTATCCAAATCTTTTCACACCATACTATCTTTCTCAGCCATCTTGTTGCCTGCCTTTTACCGATAACCAAATTAAACACTATTTTGGTTATTCTCTTTTTATCCATAAACAGCAATCTACCAAACATTTTTATTTTGCTTTTTGCATCTTCCTTATAAAAACTTGATCATTCCATTTCTCTTTAAATTGCCTCCTTTGTCATTCACACAGCTGCATGTCTTCCTACTTATCTTTGTAATTTTTCTAAGTAATTGAACACCCCTTTACTAACACATAATGCATTGTTATCATATGTTAATTCTGCTAGTGGCACCCCCTTCCATACAATTCTAGCTACATCATATTTGTTATAAGAAAACAATGTCAAGCAATTTTTCTGATTACTTAAGATGATTCACTAATAGGTATACTTATTCATCACCCTTAACTTTATATCCCCGAATAAAAATTATTTTATCTTCTTTTTTCTCAATATTAATCATTATTTTTTTTCTTTCTTCACTAAATGTAATCACCATCTCTTTACCCACCCCTCTGCATGTTCTCAGCATAATGTCTATATCTTCCTTTCTTTCTGTGCACAAGAAGACATTATCTGCAAATAAAAGACCTGATAATGTATATACTTCCTTACCTCCCATTAATGGTATATCTACCCCTCTTCCTAATCTTTGTATTGCTCTCTCCATTTCTCTCAAATATAACCAAAAACAAAATTGGTGCAATAGGGCATTCTTGCCTTAGTTTCACCCCAATTTTAACTTTAACTGATTATATATTTCCTAATTGATAGGCATAGTAATTATTTTCATACAATCTCTTGATAAAATCCAGTACAGCTTCATTCATCCACAAATTTACTAAACTTACCCTTAATCTATTTCTATTTACTCTATCATTTGTCTTCTCTATATCTATAAAAGCTATATATAACTATCTACCTGTATTTCTATTCATATCTATAAGTTGTGTAACCCAAATAAACTAGCTCCTATATGCCTATCCGATCAAAAACCTTCTTGCATTTCACCCACTATATTATTTCCTTCCATCCATTTTGTGCCCCTTCCAGCCACCATAAATGCCAAAACTTTACATAATACTGAAGTTACCACTATCGGTCTATAAATGCTTGACTTTCTAAGATCCTGACCCGTCCCTTTAAATAGTATCCTTACTCTTGTATTATTCCAATTATTCAGAAAATCTCTCTTCTGTGCAATCTTATTAAAATATGACTTTTCTATTATATAAAGCGACCTCTTTTAAAAAGTCATAGCAGTATTATCAAAATAGATTATTTTTTGCAGCCTGTTCTGGAATATACACTGCTGAACACATTAAATAAAAATACTTGAGAGAAAGGAACCATGAAGTTGACCACTTTGTAAAATTTTATATCTTTTATATTATCATTTATTGGAAAGCATTTTGTCAAGTAAATTAAGTTTTATTACATTTAAGCATGCAAAACTTTTAGCAGAGAACTATTTTTCCAATAGGGATCATAAACTAAAGTCAAATCAATAGCGATAGAACTAGTTTTAATTTATTTTGAAAATCTTTTCACTGAGACGGCCAAAAACAAAAATTATCTCAGCAGCATTTTTCTGATCTAAGTCCAATCTACTTTATAACTAAATGGTGACAACTATTGGCAAAATTCTTGTTAATAATATTCTTTCAGAAAGTTTATAGAACAGATATAAGAATAATATCGATTGATAATTTTTGCAATCATTGCTGAGTTTATTTGGGTTTAAGATTTCTATAGTTTTTGCTTTCATGCCACATCTTATTGAATAGTTTTGCCAATCATGCTTTACCTTTAGGTCATTTTGTATTTTGGAAACTTGGAAGTTTTCTGTTACTAGACCTTTCCTATTATAAGATAATGCAAAGCAAGTTCAAGTACTTCACATCTAATAATTTTATCATCGTGATATTAGAGAAACATTGTAAAAAGGAAGTATGCAATTCTACTCTAATTATATTTTTCTTAATTTTATCAAACATAAGTTTTAAAGTCTGATTTATAATGCTGACAACATAATTAGCAATAATACTTTTCTATGCACCAAGATGACCAGGATTATAATTAGATCATATGTTTTACTTTTATATTGTCTCTTACCACTTTTTTTCTGGGTTCTTGTAATATTCATCTTTGCTTACCATTACAAACTAAATCCATATTTTTAAGTCCATCTATTCTAAAAGTTGATAAGTTGCTTGGTCCACATTTGCATATCCCAAAACTGCATATGGAAATTAAAATATCCTCTAAATGTAGAAGGTGGAAGAAGTTTTGAAATAGGAGGGTAATGCTAATTTATATTGGAAGATAATTAAATAATGCATATGTAATAAATATCTATCAAATAGTGATTGCAAAATTATTTGTTCATATCTACAGTGCATTTTGTCAATAATCAATGAAAATCCAGAAATATTAACAATATCTATGTTATTAGAAGAATGCTGAATCTCTTGAAATACAATTATATAAATATTGCATAGAAAAACTATTTTTAAAGAATCTCCGATTTGAATTAAATATACCATCAATGTTAAATTGAAATAATTTTATAGTGTTTTCTATGTGAAAAAAGTTACTCTTTAGAGATGAAATCATAATCCATGTTTGCCAATGCTATGTAGTCATTTTTTTTATTTGAAACACATGAGCCCTCATCTCTGTAGTTCTAGGACGATTATTCTGCATAATGTCATTGAAATTCAAGCTAATAGCTTTGTTGTGTATTTTTTTTATTTTCACTCTTTAAATAGAAGTTCATCAAAATAAAGGTTATTTTCCATGTAGAGATAATTTATTTTATGAGTTAATATTTTATAATTCTACGGTGGACTGTGCATATATCTCCGCTTCTCAATATTTTTGCTAGTTGTAAATTCACTGATGATTTTATTCTAATGCTAAAAGACATCATACATTTATAAATATTGTTATTTATAATATAAGATTTATATTGTCTAATTTAAGGTTGTGCTTTTAATATTGTATTAAGCATGCCAAAGAGAAAATATACACAATATATGCTGAAAGTTATGAGGAAAATGTATTAACGTTATTTATGTTAGGAGCTTAGTTTACTCCAATGTCATAATGTTAACATAGTCTGGAAATAGGGATATATCTTTATTAAGCATTGTCATTTGACATTTATTATTACTTATGTTTGCAATATGTGGCAGAATTAAATTAGGAGTAATATATTTTTACTTAAAAATATTACATAAGTTTGTGTCATGTGTTCTTTTGTATTATTTGAATATTTTATATTGATAATTATCTCTTCACAATGTATAAAATGATTTTCAATTACTGCATAAGTGAGTATAGACATTATTTGCTTGGCGAAAACTAATCTTCATGTTAGGGTTTTTTCCAAATATTTTCATACATTTATTTTGCAGTATCCTTTAAATGGTTTCATTTTCAGATTGGTAATTCCATTCAGATTTATTTTTCTTAAAGATATCAAACAACCTTTAAATTCCAGAAACTGATTTTTTTAACAAAAAGAGAAAACATCTACATGTTTTTAGTATTTACTATTAATTAAGGTAATGTTAAACTTCTATTTTTTATTATATCATTAATTTTTTTTTGTTTAAATTATGACTACAACACTATATACATAGATATGTTGTCACCTGTATTGTTTATGTTACCTAGAATATATTTTTTTTAAAAAAACAATAAAACAGGATTTTAATAATATGTATCCTAATCACCTGTGCGATATTTGCACAGAATCTAGTCAGTAAAATATATAACTAATCTAATGAATTTATTACTTGACAATTCAAGAAAAATTGCAAGCTGAAAATGCCACTTTATCTCCGCCCCAAGCTATATAAAGTGATTTAACCATTAAAGAAGGTCTAATGCAAGATGATGGATCAAAAAGAGGAAAAACATTCACTAAAGAAGGGTCACGGTTAAAGACACAAAAATCGAAAAAATGTAGAAGTGTTTGCATTAAACCCGATTGTACTTTAAGTAGCAACAGTACCAATAAATAGTCAGTGCATCTCTTGAATTCACCATAAGTGATCACGTGATTAACTCTTTAATAAGAGGCTATTAAATACGATTATTATTAATTTAGAACTGAACTATAATGCGAATAAATATTTTCTATATAAATTAAAACGAATCAAATATTAGTAAGAATAAAAATGTACTTATTAAAGTAGCAACCTCTTAGTTAAAAATTGCATTTCGTCTATAAATGAAAAATATGTGCCCTTTAAATTTTTGCAATAATTTAATCTCAGTTAAAATCTGATTAGTAACTAAATGCAATTAAATTATCTTTATTAACTATGAGAACAAATAATTATTTTTATACCTTTTATAAATAAAAATGACAGAGCTATTGAATTAATTTTATTCGAGATCTCAACTTGTGATTCTATTCCAACAAGCATTATTGGATCTTTTCTGAGCTGTGCTACAATTAATATCTGATTCTTTAATAATAGAATCAAGAATTACGTTATTAATACTAGATTTGATAAAAATATACTTTATTAAAAATTTTTGGACCATCGTATTTTTGTGATATTATCACCTCTTTCCAATTTGTAGAAAAATTTTAGTTAGAATTTAATTTTTCTACAAAATATTGTTTTTATCCATGTACGTGGACTCTTTCTGATGAATTCTTGTTTGAAAATTTCGCTAAGAATTCCAGGACTGATTATTAAAAATTTTGAAGCGCTAACAATTAGTTTAAATATATATATTTTTTTTAATTAAATTTGTCTATTTAAATTACCTGTAAACATCATTCTCATTATTTTTACCGTAAAACGTTGGAAAAAAAAATTTATTATTTGTTATAGTGTAAACGTGCAGTAGGAAAATGGAGAACCTTTCTTGGTGGTGGCCACATCAAACTTTTCCGATGTAAGCGAGAGCTGTAATTTTCTATGTTCAAGTTTAAAAAAGAAAAATTTATATACATTATAATATATTTATACAATAAATACATTTTTATTTAAAGTTGACAAACATTCACAAAAACATGTATTATAAAATTATATTTTTAATACATAACTAGTAATAATAATTATTACATTATTTATAAACAAAAACATTAATTCAATGCAAAATTATTTTGTTAATGTGAAGGTTGCCATTGTTTATTTTTTAAGGCATTAATTTCTGGCGAGATATTAGTTGTGGCGATTTATAAGATGTGTTCCAAATTTTCGTCAATAATTCGAGATTTTGCATTGTTGATATTGTAAATGATATTTTAGGAAAAAATTGATCACATATTTATATGTGCTTCAGAATAAAGATATTATTATTATTATTATTATTATTATTATTATTATTATTATTATTATTATTATTATTATTATTATTATTATTATTAATTAATTAATTAATTAATTAATTAAATTAGGAAATTTCTGGGCATCCAGATTTTTATAAAAATCGCTACTTGAACTTTCCAGGAACTTCACTTTTAAATTTAGTTTTTCTTTAAATTCCATTTGGCAATTTTCAGGAATTTTATTTATGTCACTTGTCATGAATGGGGAAGAAAATATTTGGAAATAATTTTTTTCACAAAATCAGTGAACCTTTTATTGAATTCATTTTTGAGCGGTTTGTTTATCAAAATTATCTTTAAAATTTTCTTTTAATTCTGCAAAATTTATAAAATTGTTATTCAATTGACTTTGAAATAGCTTTAGTTTATTTTGAAAAGCACTACACTGCCAACCATATTAGTAACTATTTGATTTTCTTTTTTTACAATTTCTTATTCAGTTCATTAAAATGCTTCAATGTCAATTAAAAATGATGAATCCCTTATCTGCTCTTCATTATAAAGTTCAGGAATGGATTGTCCTTTGGCTTCCATGAATAGTTTCAACTCATTGTTAATTTCAAAAACCTTTTTAGCAGAGGCTTTTTGGAAAGCCACTGAATTTCACAGTAATATTCCAAATCTGCATATTCAGTATCAACGTACTTAATTTTTTTTTGAATTCTCAGGGACCAAGAGCTGATTTGAATTTAATATCATTTATGCAATTAACAACAACTTTCATCACATTTTCTATAATCACAATTTTGGAACACAAGTTTTGCTTTTGAATAATGCAGCAAAAATATATTTATTACTGAACACATTACACCCTTGTAATTTTTTAGAAATGTGAAAACTCTGTTATTTTTTCCAACCATGGATTTGGCCCCATTGGTAAATAATCTGGATATGTTGTGTTAATTAAGGTTATATTATTGTAAAACATTCTTGAGTTTATTATATATGTCTTCTCCTGTTGTTGTTGTTGTCTCAAGATGAGCGATAGATAACTTGTCTGCTTTCATAAAGAAATTTTTGTCAATTCCTCTAATAAAAATTAATAGTTGAGACGTATCCATTATATCAGTCCCCTTATTAAATGCTAATGAATTTCAATCAAAATCAGAAATTTTTAGTTTCAATGACTTTTTCACATCGGTGGATAGTTCTTCAATTTGCCTTGTGATGGTTCTTCAGATAAACTCATTCTCAATTTTTTTTTACATTCAGAACAAACCAATTCCACTACAACTAGCATCTAATCTTTAATAAATTCTCACTCCAAAAATGTTTTTGACTTTTGTGCCATTTACAATTACATACTCATTTGTACTTTTATTTAAAAAATTTGCTGCTCAAATAACATTTTCAAATTTTCTATTGTTGCACTTCTCTCTACTGCAATATATTTTTCATAATTTGAATGTCTTGTTAAATAGTGTCTTTTAATGATATGTTATTTGTTAACTGCAATGTCATCCAAACAAATGAGATACTTTGGTTTATTGTTCTGCACAATTACCAAATATGCATTGGTCTACTTTTCTTGGAATTCAAGATTTTCTGTATCCACTTTTTTTTCTTACTAGATAAAATTTTAAATAAAAAATAATAATTTTTTTAAAAAAAGCATTTATTTAAACAAAAAAAAATTTTTTTAATGTCAATGTTAATTCTTTGGACTTCCCAACCATACACCAATATACTTTGTTTGTATTTATATATTGGACTCTTTTCATCATCTAATCTGAATATTGGATATCTTTTTTAAAAAAATATTTTATTTAAATATTCCAAATACATTCAACTGTTACTAATAACATACAGGTTAGTATATGCACAATGTTTCAAGAGATATTATTCTCCTTCTTCTTCAGATGTTGCTGGCCTGACCAGTGATAGTACTAGCATGGAAATCGAACCTGGACGCTTAGATTCTTGAGTATTGAATTTTAAGGTTAAGCTCTAACCAACTGAGATATCCTGCATTTGGAATATTTAAATAAAGTTATTTTTTTTCTAAAGACGTTTAATATTCATATTATATGGTGGAAATAGTCCAACATATAAATACAACTAAACACAAAATTACTTGAGTTTCTCTTAAGGTGAGCAGATCATAAATAATAAGTATAAAGAAATATAAAATAAAATTACTGAATTTCACTTAGGTTTTTCCAACTATTTTGCAATATTTACAATATGATTCACATTTACATTGATTAATATGACTAGAAAAAAGGCAGTGATAGGCGATGCACATGCATCCACGATGTCTCTGCTTATGCAGCGTCGAAGTAGTTATGAAGTTAATCAAGCAAATGCTAGACAGTGTATAAATATTTTATTTAAAAAGAATAATAGTAAAATCGCAGTTAATGTAAATTTTAACACAAGTCTATCTAATATCTGCAGTTGTCAAGTGTCCAGTTAACATATTTGACCTATGGAAAAAAAAGTCTATCTAGTTTTAAAGTTCGTTTCTTTATACAATCTTGAAAATATTCGCGGGCTTTGTTTCTTGGTTTGCTTTGTTTTGTTGTTTGTTTGTTTTTTGTTTTGTTTTTTCTCTTCTAACAATGGTTCTTAAGAATTCATTGTTTTAACTTTCAAAAAAATCTAAAAAATCCAAAGATACAGAAACTCCAAAATATATTTTAAATTAGATGATGGCTTACCGGTCAGAAAAATAAAATTAGCAAGTAGAGATGATATATTTTTTTATTCTAAAAAATAATGGAATTAACAATACAAAAAGAAAAAAATTATAAATGCTTTATATATGCTCTCATGTGGAAGGACATGTAAATAAATAATGATTTTAATAAGTGGCAAAGAAAGTAAAAGTAAGTAACATTATTTAAAAAATATATATTGTACAATAAATAATACTTTTAAATATTTAGAAAACTCATCACTTTATATTTTCCTTTTTGAAGCACAGTTATATTATATATCTAAGGTGTCATCTTAAAACAATGATACTGATATATCAAGTACCTCTCTTTTATATTGCATATCATCAGAAGATATCAGCAAGAAACAAGACTATTGATATACTTGACCATTCTCATTTGTATTATATTATTATATTGCCAGAATATATCAATTAGAAAGCAAAGACGACAGCACTTAAGGCTATCCCCACTGTATTATATTTTTTTATTGGAATGGGGCATGAATTTGAAAACAAGAATACCAGCTTACCATACAATTCATTTTTATGTAGTGTGATGATACTATTGAAAAAGAAATTTTATGATTAAGGTGTAGTGAAGTAGAAATATTTTCCCGATTATATGTTGAACTAAGAATTCATGAGATATAAACAAACATCTTATATGTCAAAATTGCAGTATATTTTGAATAAAGTAGCCAATAATATATTTTATACAGTCTTTCCCAAATAAGAAAGACTAGATTAGGTAAAGAATGATTTTGTCATGTAATTATTTTTAAATCTTTTAGCGTAAAAATGCTACTATTTAGATCAATTGAATGTTTCCTAATTATATTAGGCATACATAGCAGCGAAACATCTTAAGAATAAGTTAATATCTAATAAAGCATGTCTTTAGAGAAAAAATAAAAAATTGATTAATGATAAATATATTTGTTTAGAGAAAAAATTTGGTAGCTGATTAAAAGTAATTTCATACGGTATGTGTTATGAGGAGAATGGAAAAGTGTAAAATTATTAATAAGTTGAAATATTTAAAATTCCAAATGATTTTATATCTGCTACGATTTTCATGAATATTAATTTAACTCACAAAGAAAGTTTTTTTTTTTTTAAATTATTGTTTATTTTACTGATAATCTTAGTTAGGCGATTTACAAATTCCTAAATAATTTTGTTCATTGTCAACTTTGTAAATTATATTGTTTCATCTTTTTTTTTAAGGTTTTTGATAAGATTATTTTTTTTAAAATGGAAGATAATTGGTTAAGTAATGATTTTGATATAAAAAATATCTATCAATCTATTAATAGATTAAGCATTATTGATATGTTTATTACTGCATTATCTAATAATAAATTTTTAACTGGAATGAAAGTTAAGATTATAAGAATTTATTATTGGAATATTCGATGTATTTTATTAGTAGCATTTATCATAAATAAAAAAAAAAAAGCTTGTTTAGAGCTATTAGCACGCTCTTAATTTTACATATTTGTAAGTGCAAGCTATATATAAGTCATGTGACATCTGACTTGTTATTATTACTATTATAGTGTTTAACAAAAGCGAATAATAGGTTATATTATTTCATCTGTAATTTTTTCAGTTTACATTAACTATTTAAAAGAGTGAATTATTAATTAGAAATGTATATATTTAAATTGTTTGTTATGTTTCTTGATTATTGTTTTTTTTTTTTTTTTTGTAGTGGAAAAAGATAAAACTGAAAGGATTATTAAAAAAATTTAATAGTTCTGATCTTTCTATACAATATATTTAAGATATTAAATTTTGCTCAATTAAAGTTTTCAGGTTTATTCGTGGTAAAATAGTTTAAAAGTAAGTGTTTGGTATATAGTCACTGGGTAGAAAATAAAAAATTAAGACATATTATTAAACATCACATGATCACCATCTCTATACTAGCACATAATTTGTTGTAAACAAAGGCAAAACTCCCCATATAGTAGTGCCACCCTGTACCAAACAGAGTAATCAATGGATGCACAAGCCTTCTGGCATCCATTGATTACTCTGTTTGGCACAGGGTGGCATTACTGTATGGGGAGTTTTGCCTTTGTTTACATATTATTAAACCTAATAGTTATTGAATAAATATTTGTTTTAAAGATTTTTTTTATAGAAATGAGAAATTAAATATTTCTAAAAATATAACATTATTTCAAAAAAAACATAATTTTATAAAGATTGCATTTATATAGTCTATTCTGATAAATTAATTAGAGATATTTTGTTTAATAGAAACTATAATAATATAAATAATTTAAAACCTGATATTATAATAGAAATATATAATTTTATTTCTTTGTCTTTTTAAATTGTTTTTTTTTTGTAAGGTTTTTTAAAGAAATTATAAAATCTTTGGTACTATCCTCTACTTTAAGACACATTAGGATTTTAAGCCTGAAAAATTGGGAATAAAATTAATCCTCAAATTTAATATGCATATATGTATTTAAATAGAAAACTAATATAAATACAATAAACTGATCTAATTTATTGTGAATCTTTTTCAGACATATGGTATTTTTTATTTTAACATTTTCACTTTCCAAACTTGAATTTTCATCCTCACTATTCCACCAGAGTACATCATCTTCACGCCATTTAAATTACAGCTGCATGTTTAATTTCTTTGACAATTTGCTTTTGGCTTTTGTATAAAAGTGTACTTTTCTATTAAAATCTGAATCATTCTTCTAAAATAATTTATATTTTTACAAATATTTTCTAAAAAAAATAAATGTGTAAAAAAAGATTCTCAAGCATAAAATAACATTAAAAGATTTCAAAACATACATTTTCACTTTAAAAAATCAAAACAAAGCTATTGGAACTGTCAAAATTTTGTCATGCATTTGCTTGTGTATGGAACAAAAAACAACCAATCAATGCATTGGAAGACAGCCTTCTATCTCATTGTTATATTGATTTGTTAATTGTAAAAAAATTATAAAGATTATTCAGTAGAGTTTTCTCAATACAATAAAGATAAAAATCAGCAAAATAACATTAAAAGCCATGGTTTGAAAGAGTGAGTTAAAGGTGTTCACAAA
>JAQFVV010000276.1:641044-693544 GCA_028023455.1 Epiperipatus broadwayi
TTCTTTCAGACTCTATTTCTATAATCTTTTATTATTTTTTGAGTCATGTAACTCACATGAACATCATTATGAGTCAAAATTATTTATCACCCGGAAAAAAAAATTGATAACTACAGAAATAAATTACTAGTGGAGATCTATGGAAAAATGAAAATATGTAAACAATAAAAACATTTTAGAAACAAGTAATATTGAACACATTATAGTAAATAATACAAAAACAATACAATTGGAATGGTATGCACATCTACAGACAATGTCTCAAAAAAGATTACTAAAATAAATATTAAACTGGACATTATTGGGAAAGAGCAAGAAAGCATATTTATAAAAGAAGTTGAATATATATATAACAGAAATCAGACAAAAATATTATAGATAGTATGGAATAATCGAGAAGCAAGATGTGAAAATTGCCATATGTCATAGATCATACAAATGAGTAAGATGAAAGATAAATAATAGGTCAGTACCCATAAGACAGAAATATTTTCAACTTTACGTCAACATTTATCTCACCAATCTAGATTAACTTGTGCAATTTCGCTAGGAGCCAACTTCCTGGAAATAACATTGAATGTCCACTTATGATCTGGAAATTTTACAATTTTTACCCTTTCTGAAATATGAAGATCATCAATGGCGGTTTTTTTTTTTTTTTTAAGAACACTATATATTATTCTACTTAAAATAAGCCACTGTTTTTAAATAATCATTCGACTTATATAAATAAACATATAAACATTTACTCATAAACTTACAGAAAATACAATCAATTTATCTGTCAGTTACATTTATATACAAAATATCTAGGTTCTCTAATAATAATAATAATAATAATAATAATAATAATAATAATAATAATAATAATAATAATAATAATAATAATAATAATAATAATAATAATAATAATAATAATAATAATAATAATAATAATAATAATAATAATAATAATAATAATAATAATAATAATAATAATAATAATAATAATAATAATAATAATAATAATAATAATAATAATAATAATAATAATAATAATAATAATAATAATAATAATAATAATAATAATAATAATAATAATAATAATAATAATAATAATAATAATAATAATAATAATAATAGAGATTAAGAATGTTAAATGAAATTAAGTATATTCGGTCTATTTAATTTCATTTAACATATTCTATCTTTGTAGTAATATATGTGTGTATGGAAATAACAAGTTACCAGTTAAAAATATATTATAGTAAATTTTAAATTATAATAACTTTAAATAATAACAACAATAGTATATAAATTATGCAGAAGACTTTCGATTAAAGTTGATATATATAAAATACGCTTTTAAAACCAATCTAAGCAATTTCTTAACAATTTTCAATTTTAATGCAAAGTTCAATTTAAAAAAGGTGTAGTTTAATTAATATTTTATTAGTAGTTTTAGATTTTGTAATTATTGACAAAAATCACTGAAACAGAAACAAGTAAAAACTGTCAAAAGAATTACTTCAGATAAATATTTTATTCATTAAGATATTAAATACAAAATTTTATTAGTTGTCTTTGACTTTTATTAGGAAATTCACAAGTAATATTAAACTACTAAGGTGATATTTGTATTTTTTTTTAGAAATTTATATATTTATAATTTTTTCATTTCTTGACAATTGTTTATATTTTTAAATGTCAATATTCATATGTTTAAAAAAAGTATAATGAATGCTAAATATATATATATATATACACGACTAATAGATGTAAACATTAAAATATAGCAGGGATGTTAATCAGGTGAGAAGCATTTAAAATTAGCTAAGCACACTGAAACCACATGATCAATTTTTAAAATATTATTTGATGAGGTAACTTTAGTCAAACGTTTAATCTATTTTGGCTTAATACTTAAGCTACTATAATAGTTGTGAATCACATTTAAATATTTTATATTTTTAAAAATTCAAAATGTTATAACTTCTCTGAATTTTCATAAACAACTTAGCATGTAGCAAAGAATTATGCACATTAATTTCAAAAATTTCATAAAGTGAAATTTTAATTAGATTATCACCACAAAAAACTGGACTATTTCCATTATCTAATATTAAGTATTGAATGTCTTTAGAAAAATTTAACTTTATTTAAATTTTATTTACATTCAACTCACAGGTTAGTAGTATATGCGCAACATTTCAAGAGGTATTATTCTCCTCTCTTCTTCAGGCGTTACTGGTCTAACCAGTGACAGTACTAGCACAGGAATCGAACCAGTATCCTTAGATTATTGAATAATGAATTTTAAGATATACTCTAACCAAATGAGCCAACTATAAACAACAATCAGTAGTAATGTTATATTCTTATCTATGAAATTCCTCCTGATTTATCCACTTTTTCTTAAGAGCAAAATGGTTCCCATAAATTATGTATAGTCAACTAGGTTTGTTTATGGGATTATTTACAAAGTTTCAGGAAAACTTATTATATCTATAGACCTGTAAAAGTTTTTAAATATATACATAAAATGTATAGTTTTATTTTCAATTTCTTATTTTGACTAATAAACCAAATACTGTTGATAAACATTTGAGCAATCCCATTTTACTAGGTTGTTCAGCCAACATAAAATGGCTAAAAGATTATTGTATTTTGGCATCCTTGTATTATATATGAATTAGCAAGTATAATAACTTTGTCATACAAGGATGAAATTATTACAATCCAGTTATGTACACAACTTCATTTATATACAGTCTAATTCATACTTTCTTGTGCAAGTTCACCACTTAATTCTTTTGTAACTCATATAAGTAGATAATTTTAGAACAGTTATTAGTAATATAATAAATATAGCATTATTTTCAATGTTATGTTACTTCCTGTCTTGACCAATAAACCAAATACTATTGATAATTTTTTTAGTACCCTCATTTTACTAGATCCCTCAGCCAATACAAAATTACTATTTGCATTAGTTGCTCTGAAAATATATACGAATTAGCAAATATGGTAACTGCCTCAAACAAGGATGAAACTATATATGTATATGTTTATAAGAGATGCTTGTTTATTTATGAAAATTTGTTATAAGTATTTAGATAGTATATAGTCTGATTTACATCTTTTATATTGCTTAGAATTTAAAGCTATACAAATGATCACTTTTTATCATTGTGTGTTGGCTGAGTAATCTAATATAGTGGTGGCTGCTGAACTGTTTTTAACAGCATTTGTTTTCATTGGTCAAGATCGGATATCATATATAACCGTTAAAATAATGATATATATATATGTATATATATATTAAATATGTATATATAAATATTGAGAATTCAAATCTAAATATATAACTTTCATCAGATGTTACTTTTTTTACCAACAGCGCACACTTGTGAAAGTAAGACCAGCTTGTGCCATTTTATTCAGATTTGTGTTTTTTTAACAAGAAAGCGTAGCTGGGAAAAAAATTAACGTTTGGTGGGAAAATTTTAGATTTGATTCAGCTAACGATATGCACCTGATTGTATTGATTATACTGGTTCTATGTGTTATACTTGTGTGTTTAGGAGATTTAAGTTTAAAATAGCTATTGTATTACTATTGCTTTGTATATGTAAGTGAAAATATGTTTATTTATTAGAAAAATAAGATAAGACCTTTGCTGATTTATATTTTGTGCTTCCTATTTACATAAGTCTGAATTTCAATATACATTCCATATTTGTCGCTTACAGGCAAGAGGTTAGTCTCTTGCTTGTGTCACTGCATTTAGACTTATGTTTGTTTTACAAAAGTAAGATATTAGAAAGAAGATAATGTTTGGTGATAGTAATATATATATATATATATATATATATATATATATATATATATATATAAATTATATATATATATATATATATATATATATAAATTAAATCATCCCACATGATTAAGAAATCCAGTACTGCCCTCTGTGAAATAATATATAAATACATTAGAGTTCGTATTTCAAAATAGCCAAGTCAAAATGGTATCCCTCTGGATTATTATATATATATGGACAGGTGAATTTCAAGTATCCCTCTGGATTATTATATATATATGGACAGGTGAATTTCAAGTAAAAGGAATATGAACTTAGTCACACATATTATGATGACTTTTTATCTGTCTACTAAAATTGTAGACGTCATTCAAGAATCTGAGATTTTATAGTGGTAAAAAAAATATCTAATATTAAATTGGATAATATAATGCATTGTAAAAAATTGCTTGAAAGATTGGACATAAATTACTTTTTTATTAAAGAACAAACATTGGAAAAGAATTTGTTAAAAATATGAAAGTGAGTAACTATAATCTGTATATTGAGAGTGTATCAAATATAATGGCAAGATTATTTGTTCATGCTAATGAAAGTTGCTTTAACTTGATAATTAATAGTTTTGTCCTGACAAATTATTATTTTACAGATCTTTATATAAATGAACAGAAGTTTTTTGATCGCTGAAGGTAATAGTTTAAAGTTGTCATAAAAAATTTAAATTCTAAAAAAAAATAACTTTAGAATGATAAAAAATATTAATACCATTTACATTCTTTATTACTTTTACAATGCTTCACATATTTACAACACACTATTGACAGTTTTGATTGCCCTAGAAATCCACTTCAGAATTTCTACTTATATTTTCATATCGTAATTTCTAAGTATTCATTAAATAGATTTGCCAACACAATAAGAAAGATACAGTTATAGTCATAAAAAAGTTATGGGTAAAATTAAATAATAAAAGATAATAAGGAATGAAGTTTTTAAAATAATTTTTTTCTTCTTCTTTTGCAAAAAATTCTGAGCTGATATTAACATGAAAACATTCAAATGGCAGCATAGTAAAGTGGAATTTTATTTTGAGCAAAAAATATTTATTTCACGTATGCAATATTTGTAAAATTGGTTCAATATTGAATGTAATAATCTATTATTGAAATTAAGCTGTGTTCGATTTCAGAGCTAGAGAAATAAAAGCTTATAAGAAGTACAATAAACAATCGATTTGTTTACCCTTTACAAAAACACAAAGAAATTATAAGTAGGAAACAAACAAATCGTTATAACATATTAGCAAATTTTGATTATGCTATAAATAATTACAATAAGAGAATAACTAATACTTTACTAAGGACTACTATTCACATATACAAAAAGTATCAATGTACCATTAAATTTTAGATAAAGATAATTCAATATTTTAAAACAAATGTGAGAATATTTTTAAACTCCCATTTAATAGAACTGAAAATCTGGAATTCCATAAAATTATTTTTATAAATATGTTAATAATGATAAAAAAAACTAAGAATTGTGAATTGACTGAGCAAGTTGTAGAAGAAAAATAACTCTCAAAACTGTAATCTAACAAATGGTTCTTTAAGAAAATTGTTTTAGTAATTAAAAAAATGGTCAATATATTAAAAAAAGTGATGATATCATAATTTATATGAAAAAGTTATATAAAAAATTATGTATCTATGATTATAAAGTCTTTTGAAATGGCAAGTGTTTTAAATGCCTGTTTGGTTTAGGGCTATATAATAATGATGAACTCCAGTATTAAAAACCCAAGTATTGCAATTCAATTATGTTTTTTCTAATGTTATATAATCTTCAAAGTAGAAAACCTTCAGTAATGATGGAATTTTAATAACGTTTTGAAAGAAGCTGTTAAAGAAAGAGGGAAATTAGAGACACATCTACTTACCAAGAATTTAAATGATAATGATATAGCAAATTATTTTTAAAATGAAGTACTAATATTAATATTTAAGAAAGAAAGAAGCAATTAGAAATTGCAAACCTATTATTTTAAAGATTAATTCCATACAAAAGATTTACTAAAATCTTTATATCTCATTTATATAGAACGGGGAATCAAAATACCTTAACTGCAAAAACTGGATTAAAATTAATGTAACACAATAAATCTCAATTAAGTATTAAGAAACGTTATAGAAGTTATAGATAGATCAACATTTCAGTAGTCATTTTGCATTAGATAATACATTGCTAAAAGATAAATTGATTCTGTAATCATTTTACACAGAATAAGACTACTATCAAATCCTGAAGAAAATTTAGCAAAATGCAACATTACTGACAATAGTAAGAATATTACAAAGATTAATACCAACGTGATCATTTAATAGAGTTATACCATATCTCTTCAATATTTGAAAATCAATTTGTGAACTAAGAACACTAGATTAAATAAATCAAAATAAATAAAGATTATTTAAATAATTTAAATTTTGCAAATTCTTCTGAGAACAATGCGATTATATAATATTAAAAAAATAAGACAAGATAATTATTGAAATAATTAAAAGAATATTAATAACCTTTTTAATAAAAAGAAGTGAATAATGATTTCACTGAATTAGAATAAGATAATAACTACAAATATCTTGATCATATTATTAATAGAGATTAAAAATGAATGAAATTAATCAAAAATTAATTTTTGATGGAGTCCTTTTGATAGACATGATTTAATCTTTAAAAAAAATATGCTGATGCAGTTTGAAAAGATTTTTAATAAATATATTTTACTAATAGTTACATATGAGTTTAGTACTTCAATATTTAATAGATCTTTGTATAACAGATAGATATATTAGAAATAATAAGGGGATTGAAAGCAAAATATATGAATAAGAAAACAAATAAATAGCATTAACATAAGAACTATTGTACAGGTTAATAAAAAAATTATTTTGCCTCAGTATTGTCAATTAGTAATGGATGATTTTCTAGCAACATCAAAAGGTAATGTTATCTCTGTTTATATAGATATAATTTCTTTAATTTTATTCTTTATTAAATTAAAAATCTACAAAAGGCTGCATAGAGTAATTATTATTTGGAAGATATCAAGAAAGATGTTAGTCTTCTGCATTCTCACATCTTACTTCATTATAGGTTAATAAAGAAAAATGTGTTAGTCTTCAGGATTGTCATTTAATAATTGATGACCTCCTGACATCAAAAGGTAACATTATTTCTGCTTACATCCATATAATATTTTTATTTCCATTTTTTATCAAATTTAAAATCTATTAAAATACACAATTCAACTTATATATATATTGTGACGACCAGTAAAGTCATCGACACACATATATATTTATTAATAACATTAGATAAATTCACTAACAAGAAGTAATAAAGGTGAAATAAATTAGCTATTCAATTTTTAAAAAAAGGAAGGAAAAGAAAAAATTGAAATTCTAATGTCAAAATTTACTTTGGATTTTTGTAATAGTAAGAGAAGGGGAGGGGGGTGCATAAAGAAATGCATCTCTTTCTCTCTTTTTAAAAAAAAAAATGAGTAAGTCAAATGCTTGAAAGTTATTTCTATTTATTGTGGGAGAGGGGAAGGGGATGCATAAAGAAATGCATCTTTTCTCTCTTTTAAAAAACTATTGTGATAAATTAAAATAAAATGTAAAACATAAATGTGAAAAAATAAATTATAAACTTTAAATAAAAATCAAATGTAATATGTAACATAAAAACAATATGGCCATAGATGTTAAAGTCTGTTGGACTAATTAAATTCCACGGACAAAGAAAATGTTAATAACGGAAGATCTTTGCCTAATCTGTTAAATTAATTGGGACTTACATTCCAGCCACTAATTAAATAAAGAAACATAATGATAAGAATTGGTTGGAAATCTAAGTCTTAATTAAAAATTTTAAAAAACAATGAACAAAAGAAAGAGATTAAGAAAATTACAATTTTTATCTGGCAGTGCTAGTAGAGACTTTGAAGAAGCAACAGCTCAAAGAAAATGAAAGAAGTGTGTGGCTAGTGGCGTTAAAGGGATGTGGGTTCGGATTTAAGCCATCTCACCACTGACTCACAATGTAAGATTTTTGCCTGACCTGCTAGAGGGACTGCTGCTTCTGTAGCTGTCAACTGAAACTCAACCTAAAGAATCAACAAGCAAAACTGGAACAAGAAATAACCCCACAAACTGAGGACATTAATCAAGAGCGCTCGGAAGAAATACCCATGGGACAATTACAACAAAGCCTAGGTAAAATCATGCATGCATTTTAATCTGTTTACTACTCATAACTAAATACACAATTAAATTTGATAAAATAGAACTCTATTAACAGGACTTTAAGAACTTTAATATTTGATCTGTTTTCATATGTTTTATTATAGCCATGTATTTTATAAGTGTGTTTTATTATTATTATTATATATTTTTTTATATAAAGTGTGAGTATTATTATTAAACATATTTATCATTAAATTTCGTATCCTTGCTTTATTCTCCTATCACCAAGTTACTACAGGGGGGAAACTGTAATTAGTGATTAAAGGGGCATGCTGATTTGTTTAAGGTATTCATGTGCTGCTTGTTCATGCGAATTCCCAATTCTAAAAAATAAATAGCAAGCACTGGACACTCGTTAAATTTCTTTGAAATAGTTTGCTCTGTTCGGCAGCTGAGAGTTCTTGGCCGGGAAAAATAACGCCAAGATAATATGTACATCTTGTCTTGGGGTTCGGTCAAGGGTATAGATATGAAGTTAAATTTGTATCTGTATTAGCTCTCTGCTTGTATTGTAACGGCGGTGGTTAAATAAATAAACAATCCATTACAGTTGGAGGCTAAGCCGGGATATTTCGGTTAGCAAAACTGTTAGTAAACAAATAAAAAATAAGAATAAGCAAATGCTGTAAAAATAAATGTATAATAAATAAATGAAAGGAAGGAAGAATCAAAGTTGTGAAAAAAATAAAGTATAATAAATAAGTCTGAAAATATAATTGAAAGTATTAAAGATTTAAATCAAATCAAGCAACCATCCAAATAACCATTTCCGTTATAATATATATATATGCAGTCTTAGAAATGTTTATTAGCTATGCTTAGTACATTAATTGGCTGAACTATCTAATAAGCAAAAGAGTTTTTGAAATGTTTACACAGTATTTCATTAGTCAAGATTGTGAATATTACATATATTGTTGGAAAATAAAACTGAATTTATTCTGTTATGTATATATTAGATGTACTTATGACTTTCTATTTTCTATATATACTTTTAGCAATATGAATAAAGATATCTAAAAAAGGTGACTCTAATTTTCACATGTCTATATTTTTCCTATTCTTTGTTTATTAATATCTAATTATATAATCTTCCATAAATTTTGCAAGGAAGTGTTTAGATTGTAAATGTATAAAAGGCAATCAAATATTCCACACCAGTATCATTAAACAGGGTGTTAAAACTGCAAGGATATTCTCACCCTGCCACAAGATAGAGACTTTAAGGAAATAAGAGAATCTGTCTTATATCCAAACTCAAGTGTTATTATATGAGCCAATCTTAAATGTCTAGAAGTGAGAGTGATATTTATATAGTTACAATCTAAACATTGCACTTGTAAAATTTATCGAGTTAATTTAATATCGTCTCATATTGGCACAAAATAAATTGTAAAATTTCAGAAGTGCTAATAAGAGTATTGAAATAAGAAATTTATTTAAAGTTAATGATTTATATATTCACACTCTCACTTATAGACATTTAATATTGGTTCATATAATAAGATTTGAGTTCAAGACAACACTCTTATATCATTAAAGACTCTATTTTGGTGTTAGGGTAAGAGTATTCTTGCAGTTTTAACACCCTGTTTAACGATACTGGTGAGAAAGATTGATTGCCTTCTATAGTTATTTTTTAATTAATACAATTTAATTTAAAGATCACAAGATTTCTGCACGTACCACTGTGACACCATCCTGCCCAGAAAATTATCTTAATGAATATTATTAATAATTTTAGGCTAGAAATTATCATATTTATAGATGGGTATAAACTCTCATTAAAGATTAATTTATTATTATTATTGAACTCAATCATACGGAGTAGGTAGTTCAACTCCATTACTCTTTTTTTCCTTATGTATTAATATTTCTATATACTTATAACTTATGTGATTACAAAAATGTAGTAACTTCTAGCTAATAAATGATTAGTAATTTTAATTAAGGTATTTACTAGAGAGGATATCATAACTGTATATACAGAAAGAGTGATGTGTTTTGATTAATTATAACAATTTAATATGGAAAAAATATTGAGCATGAATCCCCAAGTAATGTAATAGATTGTGATCGGGATTAATTGCGCAGCACTAATTTGGCATAAAATTTATCTTTTGAATTATTTATCTATTTTAGATATTTTTATTTTATATATTTTAAAAATGTGTAGTGAAGTATAAGTTCTAACTATATCTAAAAAGATATATATGCATAGAAAAAGAGGTAAGAAAATGAATTATTCCATATATTGATTTAATTTTTTTTAAAAAAAAAAAACAATATATTAATCTTCAACTAAGGTTTAAAATTTTTATCTGGGCTAGGGATGATGTCTAGTTTGATAAGTGATTAATTAGTAATAATCAATAGCTTTTATCTAAAATACTTGGTGTCAAAGTTGAGACAAAATTTGCGAATGCAGAAAGCCTGATACTTTTAAATCAAAGTAATACTCTTCACATGATCTCCAATATACGTATTTCATTTTGAACCAGCACTCATCAGTTGGTCCGGATCATGTCCCATACATATATTTAATCAGTACTCGGTTTATATTAAGATGGCAAATCTACATAATTTAATGAACAGGTTTCAATCTTCTCCACTCTCCAAATTTTTAGCCATCCTTATCACTGGATATCTGATGATGGAATGCTCAATATTAATAAATTGCACTTTTTAGATTAAAAATATTCTTTAAAATATATATTAAGTTCATGTTTCGCATTAAGTTATGACAGTTAATTTAACATTAAAAACAAATTTACAAAATAAATTTAAATTATTATTATAATTATATTTATCTGCGGAGGAAAAATACCACATGGATTAAATACACTAAGTATGAGCATACGACAATAGGTATAGTATTGAAAAAAAAATCAAATATTACCTATTGATATATGTATTGTGACTCAAGAGCGAAATTATCAAAAATACTTCATCATGTATTGTTCTTCCAAACTCTCTCTTAGAAGACAAAAATAACTTCGAATTCAATTTTTTTTAAAAAAAACATATAGCTACTTTCTTAGTCGTATTTTATACAGGTTAAATTAAAAAGCTAATCTTATTCTTTTTTATAACTGTTTTAATATCCATATGATTTTTTTATAAATTAGTTTATTTCAGTAAGATCATATATTTGTTAATCATGGAATACTATGAAATCGTTTTTTATTCTATATCTTGATCTTAATCTCTAGTTGTTTAAACGTTTCTAACGTTAACTAAATAAAGGTTTATTATTCGCTCAATAACAGTTAACAAAATTAACATAAGGAATAAACCTTTACGTATTAGTATTAGAAACATTTAAGCAAACTAATATCAACATTTGTAATAAATAAATTAACACCTCTTATCTGGAGAGAAGATAGTTCTTAAGAATAATTTACTGTATGAAAACTCTTTGATAAATCCCTGAACAATATCCAAACATTTTAAGACATACTTTTTTTGGCAGATGTTTTTAATACTATAATGTAAAATAATTCTAACGTTTGTCATTGCAGTTATTTTTAAAAAAATATTTTACTCTGTTATAGTCATAATTAAACAAGACCAAGTCAGATGCTCATTTTCTAAGCCTTGACAAAAAGCAATATCAAAATGCATTATGATAGATTAAAATATCCTATTATAAATAAATATGTAAAGGTATAAACTTTAATGACATTAAATCTTAGTAATATATATATATATTTGTCAAATTTTTCAACCTACCTACTAAGAATAACATTTGCTTTGAAACACTGATCTATATATAAATAATAAATTTGCATTTAATATTAGTGTTTTAATATCGACCGGCTTGTTAATGTACAAATACTTGATACTTTATATTTTTAGAATTAGTCCATTTCACTGCAGAATGTCTCACTTTTAATAATAGACTATTACTAAAAAATCCAACATCGAAATATAAAGTAAGTAGATCAACTTAACACACCTTATAAGATAAATAAGCCTGAGAGATGTCAGCTCCATTCATGATACATCCATTATGTCTGCTTTATTACATGAGAATAATTAATAAGTCAATTTGCAGTAAACAGCAATTTTGTCATTAACATTCTTTTATCTGCTGACTTAAGGCATTAATAATCATACCAACAAAAAAGAAATTTGCATGTTAATATTTTATAACTGTTTGATTTGTTGTATGTCATTTTTTGTAAATCATTCTATTATGTTTGTAATTACAATGAAGTGGAATTAATGAATTTTGTCTGAAAACCAACATCCAAGTACATTATATATATATATATATATATATACACATTAATTGCATTTCCACTATTGTGTCATATGAAAAAATTGAGAAACCATATATATTCGCCTGCTTTTCATCCAAGTACATTATATATATATATATATATATATACACATTAATTGCATTTCCACTATTGTGTCATATGAAAAAATTGAGAAACCATATATATTCGCCTGCTTTTCAGGTATTTTTCTTATCATCTGATTAAAAGCATTGCGATTGTCCTAGCAAATATAATAGTAGAATAGGTTATATTAATAATTCAATGCTGATTTATTTATTGCTAGACAACATATATTTAGCACAATGAGGATTTTACATAAAATTAATTATTTACAATACTGCCATACAGTCAAGATAGAGTTGCAATTTTTTTTACTAAGAAACTCGACATCAAAAGAAATAATGAATAATTAAATACACCTTAAATTATGTATAAATAATTTTGAGGTTTATTTTTCAAATATATTAATATGGAAACCATTATGGGTGTATTAGGCATGATGGTGGGAGCTATCTCTTTTTCATATTTATTTACATATAATTTAAGTTGTGTTAGGATATTTATTAAATATTTTGATGTTGAGTTTTTTGGTCAATGTCTATTAATAAAAAAGTCTCTTACTCTGCCTTGATTAATAGATAGCCTCATTACAATAGGCGTACTTCAATATTAATCCTGCAATATCGGAGAGATGGTACACCTTTTCACATTTGTGATAAATGTCTAACCTTTCAATCCTATCAAATAAACCCTGCGATTTCATCTGATCTCCAATAATGTGATAAATTTACACTTTCATTTATTGTCCAGATTTTATTTGGACAAGTTCTTCTCATCGTATTTTTTACTTTAGTGCTAATTTATTTTTTCCAATTTTCTGATTAATACTACATTTTTTGCTTTTTTAAAAAAACAGTATAAAATGATCAATGCAGTCTAGTACATTCACATCTGGGACAAGCAATAGCAATAGCGTTGTTCGAGAATTTAATAATAAAATGGTTCGAGAATTCTATTTTTGATGGTAATCTGATTTATTTACAATTGGGCTTTTAAATTAACAACCATACAATTTGGAGAACAGAGCTTGGCTTAGTAGAGAAAAATGTAAAATTGGAGACCCTAGCAAAATCGTTGAAATTGAAGAGAGCCTTTTGCACAAAAAGAAAAAACAAAGCAGGATGAATTCTTCTAAAACAGAAGACAGACAAGTATTCATCATGAAAATTCATGGTAGAACAGTGGCAACTCTGATGGAAGCCATCAAACAAAATGTGGAAGAAGACTCTATATATTTGGACTAGTGGAAACCCTATAAAACTGCTGAATTACAAACTGAGGGTTCCCGATTATTTTTGTGTGAATCATATTGGATGACATCAAAAAAATTAGTCCTCCACATTGAAGAAATAATAAAAGTGTAGGAATTTTTTTTTTTTGGTTTTGAAAAACTACTGTAACGAGACAGCGTTACATCAGTATTAAATCTAGGAAGCATAGATCAGAACGGGTCAAATCGATAAACACACACACACCAGCAAGCAACCTAAAACACTCGTAATTTTATTTTCGTAACTTGTAATAGTTTTGTTTCTCTCATAAATACATTTATAAAACACATTGATAAAATACAGACGGTAAACGTCTAATTAAATGATTAAAGTTTTTTAGATAATAAAAAATAATAATAAATATAATTTGCTCTCCTAAATAATAAAATATAATTCGCTCTCCTAAATAGTAAAATATAATTGTCAATCAAAAACACCACGGGATATTTAAAAATGTTTATTTTAGAAATAGAGTTTTAACTAGAATAAAGCTTATAGAAAAGATTTGAGGAAAAGATTAAATGCTCGACTTCTAAATTTAATATAGCTTGTATTGTTCTGGTAAAACACACGCACACACGCATGCATTCGAGGTGTGAAGGAATAAGGTTGGTTGAGTGAGATTGCAAAATGAGATTGTCTCAAAATAAATATTGCCTTTAGCACAAAGAGTGAGTGCACAGATACCTCAAACGCGGACCTGAACGACAACTCCAGGAGTAGGGAACTCTGGGGGTAGATTGGATCCCAAGATATGGACCAACCCTTATAAATACCAGTCAAAACCTATTCAATGGTTCGATTCGATTCATTTCGATTGATACGTTATCATTGCTGTTGTTATTTTTATTTTCCGACTCTCTGTATCCCGAGTTATCACCTGCTCATTTTATTCCGATGCTTATGCTTTTATTTTAACAATAGAGTTGTTCTGAATTAGCTTGATTTATTCCTCAGTATTTAAGATGATCATTATGAAATTAATACCAAGAGCGTCGATTGTCATGAGGGGCTAATAAACCCTTCAGCGATTGATCGGCGCTCCGCTACTGAAAGATCTCCGAAGCTATGAAATTTCGATAACATCGTCGTGTGAAGTTAATGCTCCTAATAATAGAAATGTTCCGTGAAATACCCAAACTCGTCCAGACCAATCGATGTTCGTTGTAACCAAGACAAATCCTAGGTAAATATGTTTTATATTATGTTCACTCACTCAATTTATAACTCGTAAGGCAATCTCGTAATTAACCAACATAAATTTGCACAAACAAATCTTGAAACTTTCCTCATTATGATAATTTATCTTTGATATAGAACTTTGTAAACATGAACTTTGAACCTAAGTGAAGCTCAGGAAAGATAATATATTTTCTCAAATAGAAAGGAACTTTATCTCGTTATCCACATTATGTTATGATTAATTATGATTCTCTGTGAGCCTGAATGTATGTGCGCGTGTGTAATAAATCAATTAATAATGTTTTCTTTTCATATTTAATAAATTTGTTCAATATCTAATCAAGTCGAGCATTTCTCAAATCTTTTCACACACACTCAAAACCGTAGTTTATTTATTCTTTAATGACTTATCTTTGAAGTAGATTTAGTTAAATTTAAATTTCTTTTCAATTTATTTACTTTATTAATTATGTCAACATCGTGCCGTAAGTCACGATGTTTCTTATTTTAACCTTAGTTAAGATAGATTTAAGAGCGGGCGGGTCTATAATCAATCGAAGTAAACGTCAAATAATTATGTTATATACGATGTATCGGGGGGATGAACTTGTAAGCCTATTGTTCGGGGCGTAAACGAACCACCTCATTGGTCAGTGACAACCAATAAATAAATCTTATGCTGTAGTTGACTAATTAGAAAACCATGCTGATTTTTCATTAGCGGACAATGCGTCTTTTCCGGGAGGAGTCGTCCTCGAAACAATCATGTAACGACCTTGAGAAACCTTATTGGTCCATGCTGGGAGTTTTTGAGCTAGTGGGTGGGATTAGACTTCGAAATCGTTTTGACATGATGTAAGGTGATGCGAGTAATTAAAATCCACTTAAATAATCGTATCTGGCGCCCCCTTATGTGGATAGCGAATAACTGTCGATATAAGAAAACAAATAAAGCCTTACGCTATGTCATGTTTATTTCGAAGCCCGTAATCTCGGTTATATATATAGAAGGGTGGCCGGTTACACTACATTTACTACTTATTAACATTTCTGGTGAAGATCCTGTCCAGGGTTATTTTGCATAATCATGTTTAAGTAAGTCTCCATTTTGAGAAAAATAAAATATTTTACTTTTAGTCTCTGTTTTGAAACAAAATTTTATCTACTTAAAATAAAATAGATCAGATGAATTGATATTTTCATTATGAAAATTCCTGATATATATTACACGGAATTATATGTGTATGTTTTAAGCATTTTGTAATTTAATGATTGTTTTATCCGTATTTAAAACATCATTTGGGAATTGCATAAAAATATTTCAGATTTATTTTTGTGTGAAATTCATATTTTTAGCATTATTAGACTTAGTCTGGTGTAATTACTGTCATGTATTAGAAATACAATGATTTTTTACATACACATTCAGACTGCAGATAGTTTGTAAATCTTCCAAAAATATCATGTACATGTGACAAATTTATCATGTTAAGTTTGTACAAGATCCAAGTGCACACGTTATTTGGTCAGATCTCAAGATTAGAAAGTTATCAGCAGATTTATATGAATGTGAAAAGGCATAGTGGTCTAATACATTGCAGGTCTAATATGTAAGTATCCAATAGACTAATTTATAAAAATTGACTACATTACCAAATATTTGAATTCTAAATTCAAATTGGTCAACATTAAATTATTAATATTTCTGTCAATACTTACTAAGCCAACTAATAAAAGATGTTATTTCTGGAAAATATATATATAATGCAATGTCATTTTGCAATTTTTTATGTGGTATAGCCACAAGAATATTTTACAAACTACTAGAACTGATATATATATATATATATCCACAGATGGCGTTCTACCAAAAACGCCCATCAAGCGTATGTTTTGTTTACATAAACGTCAGAGTAGTTAGTATTCACTATCTCTAACTATAATTCCACTTTCAGATCATGATTTCAAGCTATTTGCTATCGTCAGTGAAAGACAGGAATAAAGAAACTAGATCTAAATACAAACTCTGAGCGTTTATGAAACAATTTCTATTCAGCTTGCAAGCGTGAATTTTTTAGACACGTAATGTCTTCAAACTCAGCATAGCAAACCATATAGCTATATGGGTCTGATCTCAGTTCAGCATCACCACATAGTAGAAGCCTCTGCAATCTATATCATTGCAAGAAAGACCTCAAAGGTACATTTATGATAAACAAAAATGCAAGTTAAAAAACTTGCTAACGCTTGTATTTATGTCCACAGATGGCGTTCTACCAAAAACGCCCATCAAGCGTATGTTTTGTTTACATAAACGTCAGAGTAGTTAGTATTCACTATCTCTAACTATAATTCCACTTTCAGATCATGATTTCAAGCTATTTGCTATCGTCAGTGAAAGACAGGAATAAAGAAACTAGATCTAAATACAAACTCTGAGCGTTTATGAAACAATTTCTATTCAGCCTGCAAGCGTGAATTTTTTAGACACGTAATGTCTTCAAACTCAGCATAGCAAACCAGATAGCTATATGGGTCTGATCTCAGTTCAGCATCACCACATAGTAGAAGCCTCTGCAATCTATATCATTGCAAGAAAGACCTCAAAGGTGCATTTATGATAAACAAAAATGCAAGTTAAAAAACTTGCTAACGCTTGTATTTATGTCCACAGATGGCGTTCTACCAAAAACGCCCATCAAGCGTATGTTTTGTTTACATAAACGTCAGAGTAGTTAGTATTCACTATCTCTAACTATAATTCCACTTTCAGATCATGATTTCAAGCTATTTGCTATCGTCAGTGAAAGACAGGAATAAAGAAACTAGATCTAAATACAAACTCTGAGCGTTTATGAAACAATTTCTATTCAGCCTGCAAGCGTGAATTTTTTAGACACGTAATGTCTTCAAACTCAGCATAGCAAACCAGATAGCTATATGGGTCTGATCTCAGTTCAGCATCACCACATAGTAGAAGCCTCTGCAATCTATATCATTGCAAGAAAGACCTCAAAGGTACATTTATAATAAACAAAAATGCAAGTTAAAAAACTTGCTAACGCTTGTATTTATGTCCACAGATGGCGTTCTACCAAAAACGCCCATCAAGCGTATGTTTTGTTTACATAAACGTCAGAGTAGTTAGTATTCACTATCTCTAACTATAATTCCACTTTCAGATCATGATTTCAAGCTATTTGCTATCGTCAGTGAAAGACAGGAATAAAGAAACTAGATCTAAATACAAACTCTGAGCGTTTATGAAACAATTTCTATTCAGCCTGCAAGCGTGAATTTTTTAGACACGTAATGTCTTCAAACTCAGCAAACCAGATAACTATATGGGTCTGATCTCAGTTCAGCATCACCACATAGTAGAAGCCTCTGCAATCTATATCATTGCAAGAAAGACCTCAAAGGTACATTTATGATAAACAAAAATGCAAGTTAAAAAACTTGCTAACACTTGTATTTATGTCCACAGATGGCGTTCTACCAAAAACGCCCATCAAGCGTATGTTTTGTTTACATAAACGTCAGAGTAGTTAGTATTCACTATCTCTAACTATAATTCCACTTTCAGATCATGATTTCAAGCTATTTGCTATCGTCAGTGAAAGACAGGAATAAAGAAACTAGATCTAAATACAAACTCTGAGCGTTTATGAAACAATTTCTATTCAGCCTGCAAGCGTGAATTTTTTAGACACATAATGTCTTCAAACTCAGCATAGCAAACCAGATAGCTATATGGGTCTGATCTCAATTCAGCATCACCACATAGTAGAAGCCTCTGCAATCTATATCATTGCAAGAAAGACCTCAAAGGTGCATTTATGATAAACAAAAATGCAAGTTAAAAAACTTGCTAACGCTTGTATTTATGTCCACAGATGGCGTTCTACCAAAAACGCCCATCAAGCATATGTTTTGTTTACATAAACGTCAGAGTAGTTAGTATTCACTATCTCTAACTATAATTCCACTTTCAGATCATGATTTCAAGCTATTTGCTATCGTCAGTGAAAGACAGGAATAAAGAAACTAGATCTAAATACAAACTCTGAGCGTTTATGAAACAATTTCTATTCAGCTTGCAAGCGTGAATTTTTTAGACACGTAATGTCTTCAAACTCAGCATAGCAAACCAGATAGCTATATGGGTCTGATCTCAGTTCAGCATCACCACATAGTAGAAGCCTCTGCAATCTATATCATTGCAAGAAAGACCTCAAAGGTACATTTATGATAAACAAAAATGCAAGTTAAAAATCTTGCTAACGCTTGTATTTATGTCCACAGATGGCGTTCTACCAAAAACGCCCATCAAGCGTATGTTTTGTTTACATAAACGTCAGAGTAGTTAGTATTCACTATCTCTAACTATAATTCCACTTTCAGATCATGATTTCAAGCTATTTGCTATCGTCAGTGAAAGACAGGAATAAAGAAACTAGATCTAAATTCAAACTCTGAGCGTTTATGAAACAATTTCTATTCAGCTTGCAAGCGTGAATTTTTTAGACACGTAATGTCTTCAAACTCAGCATAGCAAACCAGATAGCTATATGGGTCTGATCTCAGTTCAGCATCACCACATAGTAGAAGCCTCTGCAATCTATATCATTGCAAGAAAGACCTCAAAGGTACATTTATGATAAACAAAAATGCAAGTTAAAAAACTTGCTAACGCTTGTATTTATGTCCACAGATGGCGTTCTACCAAAAACGCCCATCAAGCGTATGATGGGCGTTTTTGGTAGAACGCCATCTGTGGACATAAATACAAGCGTTAGCAAGTTTTTTACCTTGCATTTTTGTTTATCGTAAATGTACCTTTGAGGTCTTTCTTGCAATGATATAGATTGCAGAGGCTTCTACTATGTGGTGATGCTGAACTGAGATCAGACCCATATAGCTATCTGGTTTGCTATGCTGAGTTTGAAGACATTACGTGTCTAAAAAATTCACGCTTGCAGGCTGAATAGAAATTGTTTCATAAACGCTCAGAGTTTGTATTTAGATCTAGTTTCTTTATTCCTGTCTTTCACTGACGATAGCAAATAGCTTGAAATCATGATCTGAAAGTGGAATTATAGTTAGAGATAGTGAATACTAACTACTCTGACGTTTATGTAAACAAAACATACGCTTGATGGGCGTTTTTGGTAGAACGCCATCTGTGGACATAAATACAAGCGTTAGCAAGTTTTTTAACTTGCATTTTTGTTTATCATAAATGTACCTTTGAGGTCTTTCTTGCAATGATATAGATTGCAGAGGCTTCTACTATGTGGTGATGCTGAACTGAGATCAGACCCATATAGCTATCTGGTTTGCTATGCTGAGTTTGAAGACATTACATGTCTAAAAAATTCACGCTTGTAGGCTGAATAGAAATTGTTTCATAAATGCTCAGAGTTTGTATTTAGATCAAGTTTCTTTATTCCTGTCTTTCACTGACGATAGCAAATAGCTTGAAATCATGATCTGAAAGTGGAATTATAGTTAGAGATAGTGAATACTAACTACTCTGACGTTTATGTAAACAAAACATACACTTGATGGGCGTTTTTGGTAGAATGCCATCTGTGGACATAAATACAAGCGTTAGCAAGTTTTTTAACTTGCATTTTTGTTTATCATAAATGTACCTTTGAGGACTTTCTTGCAATGATATAGATTGCAGAGGCTTCTACTATGTGGTGATGCTGAACTGAGATCAGACCCATATAGCTATCTGGTTTGCTATGCTGAGTTTGAAGACATTACATGTCTAAAAAATTCACGCTTGCAGGCTGAATAGAAATTGTTTCATAAACGCTCAGAGTTTGTATTTAGATCTAGTTTCTTTATTCCTGTCTTTCACTGACGATAACAAATAGCTTGAAATCATGATCTGAAAGTGGAATTATAGTTAGAGATAGTGAATACTAACTACTCTGACGTTTATGTAAACAAAACATACGCTTGATGGGCGTTTTTGGTAGAACGCCATCTGTGGACATAAATACAAGCGTTAGCAAGTTTTTTAACTTGCATTTTTGTTTATCATAAATGTACCTTTGAGGTCTTTCTTGCAATGATATAGATTGCAGAGGCTTCTACTATGTGGTGATGCTGAACTGAGATCAGACCCATATAGCTATCTGGTTTGCTATGCTGAGTTTGAAGACATTACGTGTCTAAAAAATTCACGCTTGCAGGCTGAATAGAAATTGTTTCATAAACGCTCAGAGTTTGTATTTAGATCTAGTTTCTTTATTCCTGTCTTTCACTGACGATAGCAAATAGCTTGAAATCATGATCTGAAAGTGGAATTATAGTTAGAGATAGTGAATACTAATTACTCTGACGTTTATGTAAACAAAACATACGCTTGATGGGCGTTTTTGGTAGAACGCCATCTGTGGACATAAATACAAGCGTTAGCAAGTTTTTTAACTTGCATTTTTGTTTATCGTAAATGTACCTTTGAGGTCTTTCTTGCAATGATATAGATTGCAGAGGCTTCTACTATGTGGTGATGCTGAACTGAGATCAGACCCATATAGCTATCTGGTTTGCTATGCTGAGTTTGAAGACATTACGTGTCTAAAAAATTCACGCTTGCAGGCTGAATAGAAATTGTTTCATAAATGCTCAGAGTTTGTATTTAGATCTACTTTCTTTATTCCTGTCTTTCACTGACGATAGCAAATAGCTTGAAATCATGATCTGAAAGTGGAATTATAGTTAGAGATAGTGAATACTAACTACTCTGACGTTTATGTAAACAAAACATATGCTTGATGGGCGTTTTTGGTAGAACGCCATCTGTGGACATAAATACAAGCGTTAGCAAGTTTTTTAACTTGCATTTTTGTTTATCATATATATATATATATAGGCAAACTCAAAATATTGTTTAAAATATTTTAGAACAGCTAAACATGCTTTAAAATATTTTTTATACGTTATCAATTATAAATATACCTACTTATTACATTATTATTCAATTACTATATTATTACTCTGTGCAAATTATCATAATAGTAAAGTGTGAGATGAATGTAAGATCATAGAATTGATGCCGGTGCTGACACTTCTGATATCCGCTTGAACTTTTTATAATTGTCATGCAATAAAGCTAATCGAATTTTTTATTTTTATTTTACTACACAATTCAGTTGTGGGATGAGTTTATGTTTTTGCATTTTAGCAACATCTATTGTAATATATAATTACATATTTTCGTTCAAATAATTAAAATTTTTACAAAATTCTTTTTTGTTCATTTTATTACGGTCATAGAATGGATTGTATAGAAATCGTTTTATTAATCTATGGAAAATCATTGAAATCTGTCATCCCAGGCTTATATAAATTTAAATTACGAAAGTTTAGAATCTTGACCATTTGGTTTGATGAATTAGATGTCTCTGTTTATATAAAAAATTTCTGGATCATATCCTGGTGAGTGCAGTGAAAAATATCTTTTAACTGAAATACTCGATCATACATGGTTTCATTAATATAATTATATTATTAGAATAATGTATTTATTAATTAACCTCATCCAAAAAAATTTTTCACCTAAATAATTTTTTTATTAAACTATATAATATAGTGTAAAATAAAAATTTTAAAGAAGTTATTAACAATACTAAAATTCTTTTTAAAGATAGAAAGACTCTTAGAGAGAGGAATTTGATTATCACAAGAATAAATTATACAATTAAATACTAATTTATTAAAAACACAAATCATTATAAATTATCCATGTAAAAGTTATTAAGAACCATATAGTTAAATAAATAAATTAAGGATGAAATAGAGGGATTACTTATTAAGCTAATTTGTTACTATAGTTAGAATACTTTCATTAATACCATAATAATAATTCACAAACTAGATCTTAATATAATCATTTTTAATAAATTTGTAAAAAGCATCCACATTCTCCTATCAATATCAATTAGTTAGACCAAATAATAGGTTAATATTGATAGGAAAAAGAGGTCGTTAATTACAAGTATGTTAAAACGATTTTGTTAGGCATTCACTTGTGAATTATTATTATTATTATTATTATTATTATTATTATTATTATTATTATTATTATTATTATTATTATTATTATTATTATTATTATTATTATTATTATTATTATTATTATTATTATTATTATTATATAGTTTGCGTATAAAATCATATTACTTTCAGTCTTATGTATTTAAAAGAAGCTATTTATTTATAGGCTTATTAAATTCATTGTATCTATATATATATTACAAAAATTAAATGACGTTATTTTCATTAATTTGCAATAATTGTAGAAGTGATGAAAATCTTCTAGCACCAAATCAAAATGGTTATCTCATTTTACAACTTTATCCAACTGTTATAGTAGATAGAAAACATTTCATGTTTGTTTGTTACTTTAGTAGCTAGTAGTATTACTACTGAAATAAGATCTTGCTTTAAATTTTCCAGAGTATAAAAAAATGGGAGTTTATTTCCCTGATTATATTATATAATACTTTAATTATAAGAAAATATTAAATAAATATCACATTTTACTCAAATAATATTACATTCTATATAATCATCAAAAATAATTATAGTCAGCCCTCTACATATATAAATAAATTATTTTCACAATTTCTACTTAAATTTATATTTTATATGAGATTTGCTCTTCAGCAATAACCATTATTAAGAGTAGCACACAATATAAAACAATTTTGAACATAACGGTTATAGTTTATCATAAGAAATGTTCTTACGGCATGAAATAAGTAAGAACTGAATCGTATGATGGCTTGTGCATCTGTGTATAAGCCACGAATTGTTTATATAAGTTAAGAATTCTCTATGACATGACAAGTTGATGGAAGAAAAATAATACCTATTATTCCAATAACTAATATTCAAATTGATCAATCACTTAATGGTGGGTGATAATTGTCTTTTCAGCCCATTATTTTGTAATTATTAATATATATTTATACTTTAATGAATATTAAGTTTAAAAACAAAATTTCATAGAAAAGTTAAAATAGATAAATCCACTTCTAAAAGAAAAAATTAAAACTTGTAGTTACAACAATAAATTTTAAAATTAAGTACTAAAAATATTAAGAGGTTATTTTGAATGTTTCAGAATGAAGTTGAACAAAAATACTTTTGATAAATTGTTTAATAGTTTGGATCTGCAGTTTTTAACTTTTTTTTATATCCAACTCAGATTAGATCCAATTATTTATTGTCCCGATTCAGAACCTACATATTTAGCCTTACTTATGTTTATTATACTTTTTCAATAGATCTCGAAGTCAATAAGTACTTAAAAATTACATAGTTTTATGAAAGGAGTTAATACTTTGAGAATTAATTTATTAAGAATTATATATTCAAAAAAAGTAACGTAGCTAATTATAATACAGAAAAAATTGTTTTACTCAGTTTTGATTAAAATGTTTTTTTTTAGTTGTCAAGTTTATATACATATAACAATATATACTTATTTATAATTGTTTGAGCCATTATGTACTTAACTTGCATTAATTCTCATAATTGTTGAAATGATAATTTTTTAAAAAAAAATTGTAAAAATTTTCCAGTCTACTGAAAGAAAAACAAACTTGTCACTATACGTTATTTAGCTTGGATTAAAAATGATTTATTATGTTTCAAATATCTTCTTCAATTGCCACGTTTGCAACTAACTAGTTGATACCAATGTCCGCAACGTTTTGGATTATATATTATTGCTCCTTAGTCCTTAATTTTTATTTATTTATATAAGTGAAAAATATTTATCCCAAAATATTATTTTATCTTATAAAATTCTAATGTGCATTTCTATATTATTTGTTTAATATTGATTATACTTGCTATAAATAGTTATTGAAATCGTGAAAGTTAGCTTTCCAAATAAAGTGCTATGTGTTATGAAACGTATATTTTCTGCTTATGATTTTTAATAATTTACGTTTTTGAATAGATTATGAAGCTGTGGTTAATTAGTAAAATATCACTTGCATATAAAAAAATTTTCCAGCACAACTGAATTTGTGTTTTTAAATTCGTTTCTATCATGTATTGTTAATTACTCATATTTCCGTCTAATATTTATATGCATTTACTATATATATATAAGACATATTTTGCGGATTTAAATCCGTGTTAAAAAATTTAAATATTGATATACCGACGTTTCGACTTGATCACACAAAGTCATCTGCTGGGTGATAAAAGGTAGAAAGACGGTTGTAGAGGCGCTACAATCACTGATTTGGGAAAAAAAGGTTAAAGCTCCACCTATAGCAAAAATGTTAAATTAAGAATGTTTTTTAAAAAAATCTTTCCAAATAGGAGGAAGTTTGCAGGTATCATCTATTGATACAATCTAGCCTTTTAAGTATCTCGATGGCTTCTCTAATTTTGCAATAGTAGAGATTATCATATCTGGATATGATCCTAGCACTAGAAAAATCAATTTTATGATCTGAATCTATAGTATGGAGTACGAGTTTCAAATACAGACTGATGATTGGAAGAGAGAAAACAAATGTGTCTAAGGTAGCAGACCATGTATATACCAATGAATGTGTGTTGATTGGAAATATACAAAAATATTGGATAGAGAAGAAAAGTACAAAGAAGACAATTTTAAGAAGCTGCTCACATGACAATGGTAAACAATCTTATAAGTCAATCTAGTGTGACTATACATAATGTATGAAAATCACTAATCACCTTTGTTCTTAGAAAAAAATGGAAAAATCAGGATGAACCTCATATATAAGTATATGAAAATTTTACTGACTGTTGCCTTTGGCAGGATGCTCAGTTGGTTAGAGCATTACCTTAAAATTCAACACTTAAGGAATCTAAGAGTCCAGGTTCGATTTCCATACTAGTACTGTCACTGATCAGGCCAGAAACATCTGAGAAGAGGGGAGAATAATACCTCTCAAAATGTTGGCCATATGCTAACCTGTTTGATGTACTATTACTAACAGTTGAATGTATTTGGAATATTTAAATAAAGTTATTTTTTTAAAAAACATTTAATACTCATATTAGATGATAGAAATAATCCCATATTTATATATACACACACAACTAAAACACCATCAATACTCATATTAGATGATAGAAATAATCCCATATTTATATATACACACACAACTAAAACACCATCATCACAAATCTTTAGAAACACACTAAGTAAGCCAATTTATCTTTATAATTTTAAGGGTTTTATTATTATTGTTATTATTATTAATTTCTTAATGCATCGAAGACTTTATTTTAAAATGGTACTAGCAATTATTGTCTTTTCTCTCTTTTTTGCAGATAAAACTTTTCTTCTATCAATGGCATTGTTTAATTTTTCTTCAAATAATACAGATGATGAATACAAATACATATTTCCTGACCCGATGTCTATGGCATGGTACAATATTTTTGTTATCATAGTAGAAATAGTAGTAACAATTTTGACAGTAGTAAGTAATGTTCTTGTCGTAATTGTAATAGCAAAAACAAAAAGTTTGCATACTCCTTTCAATATTTACATTTTTAATCTCTCCTTTGCTGATAGTTTCATAGGAATTGCTGTCATGCCTTTAATTATATGGTATAATTACTTAATGTATTGGAATCTTGGAATGGCTGCTTGTTGGTTTTTGGTTTATTTTTATACTTTAATTGAATTAGAAAGTGTCATGTCATTATGTATTATTTCTGTAGACAGATTGTGGTCAGTGCAGTGGAGTATTCACTATCGACAACATCGTTCATTAAAAATGTCTTTCCGCATTCTTGCATGCAGTTGGCTGTTCAACATTACCCTTTGGACCCCTGCATTTTTATATGATCGCCTTGCAATGAAAAATTCCTATGATTGTGGTTACCATGCTCCAGATCCACGTAATCAAATTCCACATTTGTTTGTAGGTACACTTGGGTACATTCTTCCATTAACTTGTATGATAAGTAGCTACATTAGAATTGCTGTATTAATGTATAGAAGAAAAAAACAGGTAGATGCTTTGGTTAAATCTTCTTTAGAAGGTGCAACCTCTTCTAAAAGTGATCATTCTGGTACTGGACAAACTTCAGTCCTAAGTGAAGATGCCCAGAGACTGCAAAAAAAGCAAAATAAAGAAATGAAAACATTTATACTTTTGGGTCACATTATTCTTGTCTTTCTTATCTGTTGGATACCATTTTATATGTGGTGGTATGTTGTGGGATTTTTTCCTCATGTTTTTTCTGACAATATGAGTAAGTTTTCTTGGTTCTTGGCAGATTCCAATTCAATGTTTAATCCTATTATGTATACTCTGAGTAATGAAGAAATTAGATCCAACATGAAAGCACTATTTCAAAGAAAAAAGAAGTAATCTTTTTTTATTAATTCCAAATTATTTATAGTAATATAAAGACTATGTATTGATTTTTAATAAGATTAAAAATATAAATGTATTGTTCAATGTTTGTTATGATAGCTGTTTATTCTTTATATATATATTATAAATCATGTTTTCGAGGCAGGTTTAAGATATTAAAGTAAAATAGCCACATTTCAACAAACGAACATTTCCCTCAACTGGTAAAATAGTAATCACGTGGTTATTACAGAAATAATAATGTCATGTGATTTTTTAATACTTTGGCTTAAAATTGAATAGTTTTCTTTTATTTGTATAAATGACAATTTATTTGTTTTCTTCCATTTGATAATGCAATTTATTTATTTTAATTTCTAGTCTTTTTATATATCTTTTGATGATTATTGTTTCATGATATTATAATGTTACTATTTGAGAAATCTATGAGATGTTCAGGTTCTAAAGCATGGAGAGCAAGTATTGAGGATGTCAAAGGATTATATGACAACTGTTTCTTACCATGTATGTGGTTCGGCACATGCTACATATATGGGAAAAAGCAATCATTATATAAGTGCTAAAACGATTAAGCAGTAAAAAAAAAAACTTTCAACATCAACAGCGCTATGTCTTAAGCATTGAACATGGCATCAATTTCCGAAATTATTCACATGCAACTATTGCCATTAAGGGATATTTAGGGAGGTTATAAAAAGTTTAAAAAACTGCATTCACAAACGTGATGAAACAATAAAATTTCTACCCATATGGCAGAATTTTCTTAAACAAATAAAAGAAAACCATCCAATTTTAAGACAAACTTTTTTAACAACCACATGATACAATTATTATCTCTGCAATAAGAAGGCAAATACTATCTTATCAAAACATCGTTGTTTAATTTTAAATTTACTTTTATTAGACATACTTGCTTTTAAAACATTCTTATTAATATGTTCTATATGTCAAGCTAGATCTCATGGTGTAAATATAGATTATCCAAATACCATCCACATAACCTATCCTAATGGGCCAAACTTGACCTGCTTTAAGGTTCTGCTCAAGCTTATGAATTTTTTTTCTGATAACGAATCCACAGTTAACCATCAATTATTTGTCAGTAAATGGACATTTTACTGTATTCTTGATTATAAAATAAAGTAACAATAAAAAAAATTATACAAACATTTACACATGAAAATTTGCAAACCTTTTCAGTAATGTTTTTTTTTATTATTATTCGTCTATAAAGTGATAATTGTTAAAAAAAGCCTTTTTCTTGGAGTAGGCTATTTGTAGATATATTTTATCATATTTATTTTAAGATTTTATGCAAAAAAAAATAAACCTCGCACTATGTGTATTTGTCAAGTAGAGGAAGAAAATTAGTAAATAGTGAACTATTTAAAGTTAAGAATCACTGGGTTTTTTTTAGATGCTGAGAACTCTTTTGGCACTTTCGTGTGACTTTCAAGCCTGTAGTTGTTAATATAGTTTTGTAAATAATATAAACAGGTTGAAATAGTTTCAACTGATTAATCCATTATCCATTAAAAACGTTTTCTAAAAATGAACATTTCCATTAGGAATATTTAACTTAATCACTTAAAATATAAACTCATCACAAAAAGTTATTATTTGGATTAAATACTATATCTTCACTGACCCCAAATTAAATATTTAAACAGAGATATAAAAATGCGAAGATGTCTGTTATTTAACTAAATTGGTGAGTATTAAACAATGATTTGTATTATAATAATATTTTTTTGAAAAACATTAAAATTAGCAATCAAATTTTAGATTCACTATGGCAAATGAAATATGTCAAATGATAAGATGTTACCAAAAATATTGTTATGTAATAATAAAAAACATAGAATTAAAAATAATGGATATAAAAAAAAGATTTATATAATAATAATAGATTTTTAATAAAAATTGACGGAAGACATAGTGACAACTATAAACTATGTAAAGATACAAATAAAAAGTCATAGTTATTTATAAGATGATTTAATATGAGCAAAGAGATGAAAAACAGATTACTGCTTTTAAAAAAGTTTATGAAGTAAGTAGAAAAATTAATATAGCTAAATAAAAAGACATGAGTAAAGTGATGAAATTAATGATTTTGAAAAAATATATATAATTTAGTATATAAACAGACAAATCTAGGGGGTTTAAAGAGACACTAAAAGGATAAACTGTGTTTTATGATATATTAATAAAGAAAATCTGTACTTTCCTGCCGTTATAATTAGTTATCTAAATTGTTTATTAACTGTTTTGATTTATAGAATATATACACTTGTAGATAGATAGATAGATAGATAGATAGATAGATAGATAGATAGATAGATAGATAGATAGATAGATAGATAGATAGATAGATAGATAGATAGATAGATAGATAGATAGATAGATAGATAGATAGATAGATAGATAGATAGATAGGTAGATAGGTAGATAGATAGATAGATAGATAGATAGATAGATAGACAGACGGGTGGGTGGATGGATGGATGGATGGATAGATGGATGGATAGATAGATAGATAGATAGATAGATAGATAGATAGATAGATAGATAGATAGATAGATAGATAGATAGATAGATAGATAGATAGATAGATAGATAGATAGATAGATAGATAGATAGATAGATAGATAGATAGATAGATAGATAGATAGATAGATAGACAGACAGACAGACAGAAAGAGAGAGAAAAGTATATGATATAGATTTTAACAATTTTTCTTGACATAATTTTTCCTGACAATTGAAAATTTTCAAATATGCTTAGAAAATATTAAATAACTGGTGATAATTAGTTAAACATTATATCAAAAATTATTGTTCAAAAATAGATATTTAGCTATAATTAGTTAAGAATAAAAACTTTTCACTAATGTCTAATTAAAAATTGTAATAAATACTCTTTTTTTTACTTCACAATTTTTCAGTAATGAAAAAAAGTTGTAAAGACTTTTGCTCTTCTGGGAACTATTTACATTAGATTTAAGATTTGTTTACATTCAATAAAATGTTTCCAAATATTAACTAATGAGATATGTTGAATGTTGATGTTGCTAGGTAATGATCAATTACTATTACTGACAGCCCTAAGCTAATCTACTTAGTTCAGTACAATATCTTTTTGACTTCAGTTTATTTAGAAACAAATATTACTCATTCTTAATTATTTAAATTGAACATTTCATAGCTTACAACACTGATTATTCATCTGGTTATGATTTCAACATTTCTATCTCAATGCAGTAGATAAAACTTATATTTTAAATACCAAATAAAAATCTCTACTGCTTTTAAAGCATGAGCACTCAATAAACTATTAAATATTCAAATATTAAACTTTTGTACTTAATATTTAAAATGATTAATAAATCAATAGGTACTACTCGGAGCTTTGTGTGTTGCATTGTAATTTAATAATGGGTAGGGCACATCCAGACAAATAATAAGTTTTATCAGGAGATTGACAATTGATTATTTTTATGTAATATCAAGCTTTGTAAGTTTTCTAATGCCAGTTTGATTGGAGTTGTCATTTAAACTTTGTTTGATATAATTAATTAATTTATGTCCATTTCTCTTTTATGAATGCTGGTGTTTACTTCAATAAATAACTTATTTGATGTCAGAAATTGACAATTAGTAATAATTGGTAGTTTTAAGGCAACATCAAAAAGCTAAATGTCATCTCTGTTTACATGGATATAAAGTCATTTCTACTTTTTATTATAATAAGAATTTATGGAACACACACACATATATATATAATAAAATAAAGCTGTCTCATAGATATCTATAATTCAATAATACAGGGGTATACTGATGTTTTAACAGGTTTTTATTTTAATAAAATACTTAAATTGGAAATGGGACTATAATATTGATAAATGGTTTAAATATTATTGCCATTTTTGTATACATAGTTGGTAATCTATCAAAATGAAATAATTTATTTTAATCATTTTTAAATAAAAAATAATATTATGACATAGAGATAAATTATAATTTATTTGTGCATATTATTATCATCATCGTCATCATCATTATTATTATTATTATAGCATATTATTATCATCATCGTCATCATCATTATTATTATTATTATAGATTAGAAATAATAATGTGAAACTAACAAATTATAACTTTTGTAATCAAAATTATTAAATTATAAAGTTGAATTACAATTAAAATTATTAAATTTTTTATCAGTTATGCACTCCAATATGTATATATGTCATATTGTAAATTTTTATATTACTTAGTTATATTATTATTAATCATATTTACAGTATTTAATTTGAATTCTTTATTATTTTCCAAAAAATCATTTTTATCACAGTGTTCACTTAATGATCTCCTCCTCCAGAAATACTTATAGTCATGTATCTCTTTATTTCAGCTTTCCTAAAAGTCAACTGCCAGTAAAAATAGCCCTAACAATTTTAAATTTAGGAGCTTTATTATTTGAAAATATTTTGTTTCAATTATTGAAGAGTTTACCTAAAGCCCTAGTTTCTTGAAGTATGTTTAGAAAATATAAATTATTTACTTTTATTTCTAATATATTTATTATTGTTGTTACCATTTTACAATTATTTGTTTGATAAATAATTCACTAGGCATAGTGACTCAAATATATTATGTAGTTGGAATGTTTTCAATGTACCTTTTGTTAGTTTATTCCCCCTTTATATTGGATAGAGTGGTTCCTAAATAGGACTATCCAAACATGCAATTATTTATTAAGCTTTTGCCTGAAATTTAGTTCCAAATTTCTCATTATTGATTGCTTTCATGCAAGATTCAAATAATTTTCAGTTTTCTAAACTGTACCCATTATTATTTTCTCAGTGCATATAGCTATGTCAGAATTACTAAAGATATACTTATAGAATACAAAGCGTTTGTACAAACACGTAATTCTATTGTCATGGTTAATGTAGAGAGATGTCTGTTGACATGAGAAACTTATGATTATTTATCATTTGATTAGATTAAATGACTAAAGGAAGTACAATATAAACAAATGACAAAAACTTCACATTTGCAAACAGTATGCAACAATGCAATAGAAAGTATTTGTCATTAGACACGGTTTATGGATTATTTGTAATAATCCTCACTTTTGAAGATTATCTTATAAATTAATATTCCATTAATAATCTAAGTTCAAATCTCAGAAGATTATATTCTTAGCATAAGTTATAATGCCATTACATTGTCTTAAAGTTATTTGAGTAAATTCCTTTATATGCAGCTAATAATGTTGTTAGTAAAACTTAGTTATTGTATGGCAAATATAAGCATAATAGATGTTCAGCATTTTCCCAACTAACAACATGTAGCCTTCTTCTTATACTTATCAAATAATTTTAGAAGCAGTGATTACTAATTACTTAAGTGTATAATATGAATTGAGTGATTTACAGGAATGTGAGTAAAGTTATCAACTTTATCATACTATACCTATTTCATTTTCCATATGTCATAGCATCGGCCGGGACGCGAACACTAACCTACAACCGTCTGCAACCAACTGACATTTTGAACACAATTTGCATTCATTTTTGTTCTTTCTCAATCATGTCATTATCATTTTATTCTTTTATTTTAAAATATAGGTGAGAATTCAACACTTCATAAAATCTTATATCATCCTAAAGCAAAAATTATTTTAGCGTAGAATGGATATCAAGAGTAATAAATAACCTTGATAGAGCTTCCATCCGAAATCAATAAATTTACCATAGAAGAAATGTATTAAATAAAATAAATCATCCAAAGGACTTTATTGTTCTGGAGATCACATGACATTGAAACACCCGGAAGAATCAAAACTAAAATCAATCCCAGAACTTTGCATACCAGAATATGACAACCTATCACTGCACTAAACCGCCCAAGATCTTAATAAAAGTATTTATTTTTGGGAAAATGATTTTGCCAGGGAAAGGAATATCAAGAGTTAACATTTTTAATTTTTTTTATCGTTCTTAATGAAAGAAAATTATTCTAGTATTATCAAAGTAAGTAAATTAATAAGCATTGTGTAAAGATTTTTTTCTATAGAAATAAAATAAAAATGATGATATGTGAGATGTATTTGGAAAAAAAATAGTGTTTGAAAAGACCTCATAAAAAATTACCTGTCATAAAAATCAGATCGTTCTCAGCGAAGATTTTATTTTTTAAATTTGAGAAGACTCAAGGTATCAAGCCCATATTATGGATGTAATAATAATAATAATAAATGTTGAGTGTTAATCAACATAATTCATATCTTTCAAAAAAATAATATATTCTAAGTCACCTAATGAGTTTTAGTAATTTGAATTCTATAAACTGAATATATTTTTAATTCAAGTCCACTAATTAAAACAAGAAGATTAAAACAATATTGAAATGAGATTTATACTATAATCCCAAAATGATACTTCCTTAAAGAGCTATCAGAAAGGTTTTAGTTCTTCAATATCTATTTATTATCAATGTGGGATTAAATATTCCAAATGGCATCAATCCAGTAAGTGAAGACGAAAAATAATACCTTTATAAATATTCACATTATTATATATATTAAACTACACCATAATGGATAAAGTATTTTTATCCCCATAACGATGGAATTTATTATTTATTACGTTTTGTTTGTGTTTTTATATTATACCAGTTAAGATTAGATTTCATACTGTGGAAACATTTTTTTTTATTTGAGAAGTTTTAAATAATAATGCATTGTTATTAAACTTGGTTAGGTTAAATAATTAAATCACACTAACTGATTATCAATAATTAGAGAGCGCTTTGCTGATACAAGCAACACGAGATTAAAGTAATTATAGTATATTTTAGTTAGAATTGCATTATTAGTAGTTGGACAATGAACAGGAAAGAATAAATAAAAAGGAATAAATAAAACGGAATGGATACATATTATTTCTAATTCCGTAAGTAGTATTAAGAATTGAAATGGTATTATATAATAACTTTCACCTCTATGTTTTAGTGTATATTATTTAGTCAGTTAAACTCTTATTGTTATGGTCAATATATACTTCACAGAATGTTTTATTATATAAATCTTCAGAAATAATAATCAAAAGTTATAAATATTTTTAAAGCAGTTTTGATAATATAAATACAATGTTAACTGTTTGTCTACAATCTCAAATTACTTAGAAGAACCGAATATACAGAGATATAAAAATCAAAATTTACAATGAATATGAAGCAAAAAATACTTTATTTTCACCATAATCTATTATATAAGGTGTTGTTTTGACTTTTAGTGTTATAATTCAAATAAGGAATTTTTATTAAAACATCTGTTTCTACTAAGCTCTGTGTAGTTTAGTGATCACCGCTGCTATATAATGGTAAAAACTATAAAACTAAAATGTAGAGATATTATACTTTTAATTATATGAGGAAAAAGTTAACACAATGTAAAAAAACTCTTAAGCAACACATGATAAAACTTCGGACATTATAGCTGCAGAAATATTTCTATATTAAAAATAATATAGTAAAAAAAATGTAACTGATATATATATATCAGATTAGTAACATTTATATATATATTGAACCAGATGTTTTAGCCGATTCAATGGTTTCATTGCCAAAAATAAAACCCTTTTATTTTCATTAAATTTCTAAAGTTAAAAAGTTTAAAATCATTTAAAAATTGTTTAGAAGAGTAAGCGTATTAACACACATACTCAGTTATGTGAAATAAAATGTCTTTTTTTATATAAAATTGATTTCTAAACTAGTTTTCTTTTGCCATTTGTTTTTACTTTTTTTTTATCAAATTAATTAAAAGCAAGCAAACTTTTTAATTACATTCATGTTTCTTTTATTTTAATTATAATCCATTTTTAGTTTAATTGTAAAAGCTGAGATTTAATTTTGTGTTGTTGTTTTTTTATAAAATAATCCCTGGTTAGAATTCTTAAGTAAAGTTAAGCTGGAGATAAAAATTTGCCCTGGCCTAAGGCTTATAATTTAAAAACAGGAAAGTTTATGTGGGAAATAGTGAGTGGGTATAAATAACCCTAAAAATTTCAGACATTTTAGATTATTTTTAACTGCAACAAGCTTGTCAAAGTAATTCATTCAGCATTTTATAATTTCACTAGTCACAGTTATATTTAGCTTGCTAAGATTCTACTGTGTTGGCAGTTCGGACATTTAAGTTATTGCTAAAATAAAATAACAAAATTCCTCTGCTGTGTTATAAATCCTACAATATGTCCTACTAACTTACATAAGGATGGACCTCTGATTCCAAGCTGTTTTTTCATCATGCCATGAAAGTCTAAAGTAAACAGAATCCTGAAATATGCCTCTACACTTGCCACTGTAAAGAAATGAAACACTTGAAAATTGGAACTTAAAATAAAAGTGTGCACTCTTTGAAAAACTACCTGAACTCTGCTTTACCACAAGGTACAATTATTTCTTGTTCTTTCTAGGGTCAATAAATTTCTTTTATTAAAATTCCGCCTCGTTTAAAATAAGTGGGGTGTTTATTTTTTTTTTTTTTTTTTTTTATATTTTTTTGTTTTGTTTTTTGTTTTTTTTGTGTGTGGTTTTTTGTGTTTGGGGGGGGGGATTGATTACTCTCGCTTGCAGTGAGTGGCAATACGTATAGTGAGTTTAGCCTGTTTTCATGAAGCAAATAATATTAATAAAATGGTAATAATATTTATTAATCATTATTTTACATGATTATTTATCAGTCAATCTAATTAATCTTCTCCAAACCTTTTTATTTTTTCTTTGGCAAATTAAAAACTACATATATCTCTTTTTCTTTCTCTTTTTATCTTTTTATATGAACAAATCATTTAACTTAATATTTTATAATTATTTTACCGATGATTATTAATTCAATCTTCAATTTTTAATTTTTCCAATATAACCCTATGCACGATTCTGCTTTTATTTCTATTTTTTTAAGTATATCTCAAAAATGTCTCATCCATTTTCACTATGTTTAATTCTCTATTTTATATAATTGTGCACTTAATTAAACTTTTTTTTATTAAGAGTTTAATTACTGAATTTCTTTCACTAATATACTTTATCCTATTTCCGTGAATTAAGTAATCAACTTTTTACAATATTAAAACATTATGAATAAAAATCTTAAAAAGTAAGACTCATTTCTATTACTTTTCTTTTGAATATAATTTCGTGATGATAAAAGCTGTATCTACTATTCCCAGAAAATGGTTAATAATATATCCTTTATTTTAAAAGCAAATTTTTGAGTACTATATAAATTTTGTTGAAGATTACATTTATTAGACTACATAATTATGTCTTTGTTGTTATTATTATAAGATTATTTTTGTCGTAAATAAAGATGGATGGGCTTGTCAACCATCATACTAAATTTTCTAGATTTTTCTTTTCAAGTTTAAAACCAAGAAACACAATAGAATTACTTCTCAGATACTAGGAATTCTTGATTAAATGTCATTAGATGTTTTTGAAGTCACAGTAAAAGTTCATGTGAGTTACTTTTTTAAAGTATATATACTCATAAGAAAAAAAAATTAAATTATGTCTCGTTTTCCTGACAGGTTTCCAACTTATCAGCCAAGATAGAAATTGTTAAGTGAAGTTTGGGAATGCTAAGAATTTCTTGATGTGATCACAGACTGGCATTTAAAGGTGATTTTTTATTCACCTAATCACAGTTATAGACTTTTATCAAGTGAAAGAAGATTACATGAATTAGAAAAAGTATCTAGTATTTAATGAGATGTTATTACATTTTGTGAAGTTACAAGCAAAACAACTAATTTAACATGTGGATATGAACTTTACTACAAAAAAATAAATATAAGAAACACAAACGGAGTAAGATTCAGTATAAAAAATAGAAGATTAACACTGTAAAAATTTATGATATATTAAATCAAGCTAACATAATTATTTATTCAATTAAACAACAGACTCCATATGCAAAAATGTAAATTGGTTTCTATGATGAATTAATTAGAGGATTTTATATGAATATACAAAGTTTTTTTAACAAGATCAAATAACATTTTTAAATTATTGTGAAATATGCTAATGCTATCATTGCTAAATAATTGAAAAATAAAAATCTCATGTAAATTTAATTATGGTAACAGAAACGAGAAAATTCACAGACCTGTGAAATTAGCATTAAAGAAAAACTATATTATGAATTTTTTTTGCTAGAAATATTAAAAGAAATTGACATTGAAGCATTTAATTGAATGCACAGTGAAATTGGATTGTATTTTGACTAATAGAAAATATGTATTTCAAGCTTGTAAAACTTTTAATAGCTTCTATACAGAAAGTGATCATAGATTAATGTGTATAGTAATGCAAAACTAGAGTGATGAACCTATTATAAGAAAAACTATTATTAACAGCTGATATTTTTTACTTTCAGAAATCTCCAATGAAATCAATTATAACTTGAAAATCGGTTTCATCATTTATAGCGGTGACGCAGTACTGTGATAGCACATCATTGAAATTTTGTGTTCTTTTTAAAATGATGTAAAACTACAAGCATGACATCAACAGAAAATGCAGCATTTGTTTCGTTTTTCAATTCTCTTTTGAATGACATATATTATGTTGAAATCTGAAAAAAATTGAATTTTTTATAAATATTTTTATTTCTACCTTCATTTAATTTTTTTATTTTTTGATAAGTTTACTATTTTTCATGGAGAATGTAAAGGCAGAAATTTTTAAATGGTCAAAGAGCTTACAAAAATGGATTTAAAATGTGCTGATAATTTTGCATTTCAATGCCTTCAAAACATAATTAGAATATCTGGTCGTAAGTATTAAAAAATTTTATTTTTAATTATTTGAATAATAATTTTTTTAAAAATATTTAATAAGATAAATGGTATGCTTCTGTTTGTATTGGTATAGTATATAACCTATATATAATTTATGTTCTTTATTATATGTATATAAATTTAAACATTTGTATTCAAATACAACAAAAGTAGTTTATGTAATTTTCCGGTTGTGAATATTAAATTTTTTTAGTTTTAATTATTTGAATAGTAAATGTGTTAAAATTATTTGATATATGGCATGTTTGTGTTTGTATTTGTGTATGTATAGTGTATAAATTATGTATTATTTATGCTCTTTATTATATGTATATAAATTTAAACATTTGTATTCAAATACAACAGAAGTAGTTTATATAATTTTGGGGCTCTGATCTAAGTTTAGACAATCTTATTTTTTAGACATAATGATTCTCAAAAGATTTAATAATTTATTACTATGTTTATATTTATATTACTGTGCTTGTGTTTGCAATTATAGGTTTATGTTCATATAACAAGTAATGTCTATATACACCTGGGTCTCATTTTATGTGGATTTTTAATGCGATTTTGAAGTTATGTGATTCATGTTTTGTCTTAATATCTTTTTATGCAAGTTTTTTTTCATGCAATAAAGAAGTTCATATTTCACTATATTTATTAGATATCAAGAAATTTAAATTATTAATAACTTATTTTGAGTTGAAATACTTTTTTTTTCAAAAATATAATGTTATATTAGCAGCTAACGTGAATATGGCCTGAAGCTGTATTTAGAATCTTAGCTTCTACATAAATAACCTTATATTTATGAGTAAATAATAATAATAGATTTATACTTATGAATATAAAAATATCACAATAAATATTCAAAATTTGTAAACTTTTAAAACATTTTGTTAGATATAACAGAAATAAATATTCTTTTAGGTTTTTAAACTAAATAACAAAGATTTTGTTGATTTTGTAAACTGAAAATAATCTTTCTAATAATAATGTATAATCTTTTTTGTTTTGATTGTGATCTCATTTTGTTAATATAGAAACAAAATGTCAACATTTAAAATTTATTTCAGTAGTAAACAAAAATATGTATTAAATGAAGACAAATGTATTATTTTTTGATAAGTAAAAATCATTTAATCATAGATTTTACATTGATGTGTGATACAAAGAAAAACATTAGAAAATGCTGAAATCTGAGAGAGTTTGCTGCAATGAACACTTTAAATTCCAATGAGAGCTAAATAGTTATATGTTGGGATATCATGAGCTTCATAAACAATTAATAAAATCATCATCTCAAAGTTTAATTATTGATTACATTGTCAACAGAGAACCATTAACTCAGCACAAGACTGAAAGTGGTGCTATTTGTACTTCCCCTTGTGATGAATCTGATTTCTGACCAGTTTACAAGTGAATTGCATAGCGATAATATTTAAAATATATATAAAATATATAAAATTAAATACTTTAGTTAATAAAAAAAGTAGAAAAGGTTTATCTTGTATATATTTTTTTCAAATATTTGAAATTTTTTATTAGTCATTCTTTATTTCCTTATTTTTTTAACATGAATTTTAAAGTAATTTTTTCTTGTTGCTTTGCTTTTATGTGATTTATGAAAATTACAGAACCTATCCCCTGTTTTTCAAGGAAAGTTAAGTCTATTTTTGTGCGATTATTTTTAATGTGGGTTTTCTGCGGCACTTATCTACCACATAAAACAAGACCCAGTTGTATATAAAATTAAGGTATCATAGAGCAGTACAATGTAAATTTTAGGACTGATTATCAAATATACAGAAATTTTGCAATTGACAAAGCAATCACAAAATTTATTGGGCATAATACCATGTGAAAATATAAACACTTAAAACCAACAAAGAAAGTTTTCAAATGGTGTGTGTGGAGATAACCACAATAGTTATTTATATACCACATGAAATTGTATGCAGTCAAAGAATCGAAGTCTGATTTTTGTCTATGCCTTGGTACTTACTCATGCTATGGTGTCAGTAGTTTTGCCATATCTTGCATCACATTATTTTCAATTCTATAGCTAGCAAATAAGCTAGCTATATGCAAATAAATTATATCTCTGTTGGACAATAAATATAACAAGATAGCATCAATGGTGCGCATAAAAAAATGTAAACATCACTGATCTACATAAGAAATATAAAATAAAGGGATGAAACTTATTTTATCAGTAATACAGACAGTAACCTACAATTTCTAGTTTTAGAAAGACAAAAAGCCAATTGCTATGATGATAAATGCATATCCATCTTCTGAAAATGATTTGTTTTGTATCTTTTACTAGGATGAACCTTTTTCTTACAGATGCTTTCGAGATTTGTCACCTTTGTGCTACAAGATAAAAATGAATAATTCATATGCAACTTATTTTGGAGATTTTGAAGCTAAGAATTATCTCAGGTAAGAAGTATTATATATGGTTTGAAAGATAATTTTGTGAGGAAAGAAAGAAAGTATCTATGAAAATGTACTTTATACTTAGTTAATGATAAATTATAAATTATGAACAAACAATAAAGTAATAATTATGTCAGATTTTGAATTTTTTTTCTTATTTTTTAAACAATTATCACATTTATATTAGACTTATTCTTTTCCTCGTTTTTTTTACTTTCTATCAATATAAAGCTTTTTGCTCTAACTTTATAAAAACTGAAGTTATTATGAAAATTGTGACTCAAGTCAGTTTTTTTTAAAATTCAATATGGCATCAATGATAGTGAACTAGTTAAAATATCAGAGCTTGAAGACAGAACAGAATTGACTGAGATTAATAGAAAGATATGTAACCTTAATGCTTACTCATACTCTATTAAGAACTGCAACAAATATAGTTAGTAAAAAAATGAGAAATTAATAAAAATAAATATTATAAAAATTTAAAAATGATCCATTAGCCAAAATTGGATATTAGGAAATTTGCAAAATTGTTTGAAAAGCATAAATAATGACAAAATAAAATATAATTGGAAGTTTGAAAAGCAAATTATATTAAAAGTCTCAAAGCATAAAATCACATTGTGGAATTGAAAGGAGATTGATTTAGCATAGTCGAAAAGGCATCCTGAAATATGTGGAAAAGTTTTACATAGAATAATATAATAATAAACAAGAAAATAAAGTTGTAATTATAGCTATTTCCAAGCATTTTAATTGAATTTAAAAACAAATAAGCTAAAGGAAAGATGGACTTATTATCGATATCTTTTTTAAAATAACTTAACTGAAGAAATAGAAAAGTTATTGGAAAAACTATATATCAAATAAGTAAATGTTAAAGAAATATCAAATAACGAAAAGAAATCCAATTGTTGATAATGCTATTTGAAAAACATAATTAAAAGTCATTAGAAATTACACATCTGTTAGACTTCTATCAATTTTATAAAAGATTTTCATCAAGATAATGTCAATTTTGTTTTAGTGAATTTTGGACTTAAATAAGATGGATTCAAATGTGGTTTTATCAGGGTGGATCACAATCAAATATTGAGATAAGTTATAGAAATTATGAATGGGTACAAGTAGTCAAAATGGTGTGTATTTGTATACTATAAAATGCAATTGATTCTAAAAGTATTTCCACAGTAGTTAAAAGTTTTGAACATCAAGATATTGTCTCATGGATATTGTCATATTCTGAAGAATGTTTATCAAAATGTCATTGCAGTGATTAGATTCCAAGGTGACACAAAAAATTCTAACAGTCAGAATGAATAATAGTATCAGAATGATTTCCCATTTGAAAACATTTTAAAGCACTTTTACAAAAAGTATTTTGTGGATTAAAATAGAAAGATAAGGAAATAAAAATACACATCTTGTTTTTATTTAATTCGTCTGTACATTGCAGATGATGTGATTTTTTTGTAAATAACGGTTACAAGCTTCAGGCAATATTTCAAAGCTATTAGATGAAACTTAAAAAATAGAACTAAAAATAGAAATCAAAAAGACTAAAATAATATTTAATGGAATTTTTCAGAAGGAAAAGATAGAAATTTAGAATCTTGAATTAAAAACATTTACAAACTCCTTAGTCAGATTATTAATATAGATGTAACCATAATGAAATAAATTAATTGTAGAAGTTTTTAAAAGATAAATTTTATCAATTTTTGCAAATATCTGGGAATCTTGGACAATTAATGAAAGAGCCGCATAAATTTCAGACCACTCACTGAAACGTCAATAAATCTAAAATTGGGATTAACAAAAGCTAATCAAAAGTTAAATATGCTGTTGAAAGAACCAACAAGTAATCATTGATATCAATGACAAAATTAAAGGAATGAAATGACGCTTGGTCGAAGTTATTGTTAAAATATATGTTCGTAGATGGGAAGTTGGAATTTTGAAGTGGATTACAAGAAAATGTTAAAAAAAAAAAGCTAAAGAGAGTCGCGTGTGAATGGATTAATAATATAAAAGTTTATTAATGAGATATAGAGAAGACAGACGACTCGATGAAACTTTGAGTGGCCTTTATCCTACAACAGATCGATAATAGTCAAAAGTTAGATAGATAGATAGATAGATAGATAGATAGATAGATAGATAGATAGATAGATAGATAGATAGATAGATAGATAGATAGATAGATAGATAGATAGATAGATAGATAGATAGATAGATAGATAGATAGATAGATAGATAGATAGATAGATAGATAGATAGATAGATAGATAGATAGATGGATGGATGGATGGATGGATGGATGGATGGATGGATGGATGGATGGATGGATGGATGGATGGATGGATGGATGGATGGATAGATAGATAGATAGATAGATAGATAGATAGATAGATAGATAGATAGATAGATAGATAGATAGATAGATAGATAGATAGATAGATAGATAGATATTCTCATATAATGAATAAAAGGGATTAATATGTTATGTAAATAGAAGATAATATAGAGAGATGAAAATTATATCATTCCCATTGAATAAAGAATAAGCATAGAATATAATAAGTAATCAAAATAATGAGTTACGTTGTAAGCATTAAACATAAATAACTAACAGTCATCCTTTGTGACTAAATCTCTAAAATGTTCAATATCAGGGTATAGGCTAATTATCTAGCCAAAACCCCACTTATGGCATATAAAACAATCATCTGGATGCAAATACTTAAGTACTAAAATGTCTAGCATAATTTTAAAATCTGTTAATTCTAATCATGCTACACTTCATCAATGCTATGGCTGTATTATACCATGAATGTACAAATAATCTATAAATTAACTACTAATCTGTAGCAAATGAAGTTTAAAGGTGATAATTTATTTGTGTCATCCATAGTAGTATCTAGATATTCAAACACAAATACATATCCCACATACATATAAATTAATCATTATTGCTCAAGAGAAAGCTCAGGATCAAAAGATCCTGGGAATTGTGACTGTGAACAAGACAGAATATAAATCTATATGCTTAATCTACATTAATTTAAAGCATCTTACTTGAATAAGCTACACATTTTTAAAGAAATATATTATGATGAAATCAAGTCGGCCACACTGCCAATTCATTGAAAAAATCAATGATGAATAAAGACATTAAGTCTATTTTTAACAATTATTTAATAAATTTGCTAGTAGATAAGAATTAATAAAATTCAGAAAAGATATGACAATATGATAATTCTAAATCTAACACATTTTATACAAAAAAAAATATAATTTCATATAGCAAAACCATTTGATACTTAACTGTTAAATTAATTAACATTACTTTCTGATTTATTTCCTCTTTTTAATAATTAAATTTGAAAACAATATTTCACAGTAAGAAATAAAACATTTGAGAATAAGTCCCATACATGTTTACATTTTTAGAAAAGAAAATGTTTAGAATAAAACCATTAAAAATATTCATTATAGTCAATTATTATCAATATTATATAGAAAAAAAACTTATTTCAACAACAACAAAAAATGCTTTATCAAAATTACATATTACTATTAATTATTATTAATATTATAAAAAATATTTGCAAATATACTTGTGTACACTACTACATTGTTTGTACTATGGGTTTCATTCTTTTAGTCTTCATTTGTAATTATAATTTCAGTGACTTTTCAAGTCAATTTTGTTTTTGTTTTATCAAATGTTGAATTTAAAATTATAAAAATAATCAAACACAAGTTTAATTTATCAATTATTTTAATTAAAAGTTTTATATTAATTTATTTTCATAGCTTCAAGTTTTCAGTAGATAATTATAATATTAATTCCCAAATTAATACAGAATTTCATTATAAATTACCATGAGTTAAATTTATCCATTTTATAGTATAATAATGTGTCTCTCAGTTTAACACATAATGTTACAGTCATACTTTTTGATGAACACACAAATCTTGTTGCAGATTTCTTCCAGGGTTATTTTCCTTCCTCTATATTTTTTAACAAATAGGCTAGATTTTAGGTATGTGATGCTCAGGTCAGCTTCTAACTAAAGATCAGTACATAGTTTTCTTCAACTTCATTTTAAAAAACATCTTTTTTAAAACTAATAGTGAGATTAAACTTACTTTAGATTACAAACATAAATTTGCACTGTTCTCTTCATAGTTGAATTGCTTTTGCTATTTTTATCAACAACAGCTTGTATTATTCTAGATGCTAAAATGTATTACTTTAACATGCCTCACCATCATACTTTTTGGAACAAACTTGCTATCCATCTAATCACAATATCACATGATTACAATTACTTATGCTTGCTTATAACTGTTATTAAAACAGGCAAAACTCACTATACATATTGCCACTCACAGCAAGCTAGAGTAATCAATAGATTCCAGAAGACTTGTGCATAAAATTCTCACCTAGTGCCTACTCATCTGACATCCCCAGACTAGTTTGTCAGATCCAAAACTCCTCACTGACAAAGGTGGGGATTTTATGCACAAACCTTCTGGCATCCATTGATTACCTAGCTTGCTGTGAGTGGCAATATGTATAGTGAGTTTTGCCTGTTTTAATCACAATATCTTTATAATGACAGCATTAAATGCTGACTAATTGTTTCCATTTTTATAAAAATATTTATTTCCCTACTTTTTTCTTTTAAATAATTCAAAAATCCAGATACCAATAATTATTGTAAAAAAAATTTGCAATTATTATTTTTTAATTATTAGGAACACTTTACTTTTGAAAACAATATCTTTTTTAGAGAGATATAGAGAAAAAAATCAATTTTAATTAATTAAAAATAGTATACTTTAACAAAACTGTTAAAACTTTATTTCATTCTTTTTAAAAAAAAAAAAAACTGGTGAACATTATTTAAAATTTTACTTATTTCTTATTATTTTTTTAAAATTTTAAAAAGGTGTAAACTAATAAATAAATAAAGTTACTAAACAAAAGGAAGAAAAATGTACTTTGTTCTTTTTATACTTTTCTCTCTCTATTACAACTATACTTAATAAACATTAAATATTCAAATTCTTATTATTATTGTTTGGAATCTGTCTTATTATCATTTAATGAATGTAACTTGAATAATATTAATAATTGACATTTCAAAAAGAAAACATGAGAAGAAAATTTTTTTCCAATATATTTATTTATTTAATGCTATTAATAGGTTAAAATAGATGTATATTAATTAGTAAATAGAAACTATATTATATAAATAGAGCTAAATTCACAGCCAATGTGTATTGTTGTGCAGAAATCAATAAGACTTGTTCTTCTGGTTGAAAATAAACAGTAGCAAATCTGTCTAAGCTGATACAAGTTAAAAGGAATACTCTTTTGATCATACCCTGAAATTGCTATATATGAGCCATATTAATGTAACTGATAAAAAGAAGCCTTCTTTTGATTAGCAGTAACTGTAACAAATGTGGTATTGTTTATTTTCAGGCAGTATAACTAGTCTTATTGAATGCTACACATCAGTACATTTTGGTTGTGGTTTAAATATCATTTATATAACAGAGTTTCCATTTACTAATTAATTTATACATATTACAATCATATTAGTACATCATCATAACATGAGAGAATGAATATTGTACACATATATAATAAAGATGGTCACACCAGTGAAAATATATAATGTTAAATAGATCATTTAAATAGTAAATATATAGTAAATGGGACAACTTCTACTTCTAGTCGTTATATAATACAGTAATAAAAAAGTCTTATTCATCTGTATTGCACAGTTATAGCAGGTGGTGTGAGAATAAATCAATCTGATTATTTATTATGAACTATTTATTAACCAGATTGAATTTCATTTAACAAATAAAGATATTCCTTTTTATCTTGAACTTTGTAATAAATATTTAAAGAATAAATATGTAATAAAAACAATGATAAGGTGAAATTGCATAATATTTAATAGATTCATTGGCATACTTCCTACTGTAGTTGTCCAAGACAATTTTTTTAATATATAAAAAGAACTAAATTTGAGAGTGGTTCATCATCATCATCATCAACCATTATCAATGCACTGCAGTATGAAGGTTTTCCAAGTTTAATACATCTTCTCTGATCTTTAGTTTCATTTCTCCACATCACCCCTGCACACTTTCTTATTTCATCCATCCATCTCATATGTGGTCTCTTTCTGGGTCTTTTACAATCTCTTGGAATCCAGTTTAAAATTTCAATTGTCCATCTATTATCATCTCTTCTAGCAATATGTCCAGCCCAACTCCACTTCAATTGTTTAATTTTTTCAATGAGGTCAGTAACACCTATTTGTTCTTTTACCCATACATTGCATTTTCGATGTCTTCTTGTTACTCCCAACATACATCTCTCCATACTTCTTTGAGTGGTCTGAAGTCTCTGTATTGCTCTTCTATTAAGTGTCCAAGTCTCAGATCCATAAGTAAAAACTGGTAAAACACATTTGTTAAAAAGCTTTCTTTTCAAACACATAGGCGTATTTCCTTTTAGTATCAAGTTATTTCTAGCAAAAGCACTCCAACCAAGTTTAATTCTATGATTAATTTCGTCCATTATGTTTCCATCTGTATTAATAATCTGACCGAGGTATTTGTAACTGTTAACTTCTTCTAATTCATCATAATCAATCTTTATTTTCATATTTTGAGCAAATCGATTAAACATTACTTTAGTCTTTTTAACACTTATCTTTAGTCCTACTTTCATCTGATAACTCCTACAACATTTCCTGCAGCTCTGAAGCATTATTTGCAAAAACAAGTACATCATCTGCAAAATCTAAATGACTTAAATAATCTCCATTTACTTTCACTCCTTTAGTTTTCCATTTTAATCCACAAAATACTTCTTGCAGCACTGCTGTAAAAAGTTTTGGAGATATGGAGCCATGTTATCTTACACCTTTCTCAATGTTGACTTTCCCAGTATCATTCTGTAATGTAATTGTTGCTGTTGCATTTTTATAAATATTCTTCAAAATATGACAATATTCTGGATCTATACCTTGATGATCCAATGCTTTAATCACTGAAGAAATGTTTATAAAATCAAATGCCTTTTCATAATCTACAAATCCAAAACATAATGGCAACTCATATTCATTTGTCCTTTCTATAACTTCTCTCAATACCTGGATATAATCTACTGTACTAAAACCACTTTTAAATCCAGCTTGTTCTCTTGGTTGGTGGAAATCCAATGTTCTCTGTAGACGAGTTGTAATTATCTTGGTAAATTTTTATATAAAATTTATGCTGATAGGTCTGTAATTTCTAATATATTCTTTATCACCTTTTTTAAATATTAATATTATTACTGCATTCTTCCAATCATCCGGTATATCTTTATCATTTAGACATTTGGTATATAACGTTGCTAAAAAAATTTCTGTTTCTTCACCTGCTTTTTTTAATATATCAATTATAATTCCAGCATTACCTGGAGCCTTTCCTTTCTTCATACATTTAATTGCACGTCTCATTTCTTCATTTAAAATTCTGGGCAATTCGGAAGATGTAATAGATATAGGAGGTACTTGTTCTTTATTACTATATAATTCTTGATAAAAATCTTCTACCAATTTTATGATGTCATCTCTTATTTTAGTAATAATTCCATCTTTTTTTCTTATTGCAGATATAAATTTCCTACCAATACCAAAATGTTGTTTAACATTCTTGAGACTTTATTCTTTTCTACAGCTTTTCTTGCTAGTTCACAGTTATACTTTCTTATATCATTTTCAACTCTTTTCCACACCATTTTACAAAATTCGAAATATTCAATTCTTTTTAATGCATCATTTTTGTATATTTTCATATTCCTTCTTTTCTTCATAAATTCTCTAGTCTCAGTAGAAATTTTATTAGTCAATTGCTGCTTTTTCCTACCAGCTATCTTTGTTGCAGTTTTTAAAAGTGTATCAGTTATTTTCATATTAATTTCATTCAAATCTGAATCATGCTCAAAATCTACTAATACTTGAAAACGATATGTAAGTTCTAATTTAAATTCATTAGAATGTTTCTGAAGATTAGGAATATCAACTGTAAATATTGTTTTTCTTAATAATTTTTGTCTCTCTAGTTTTACATTAACACGTATCTTACACCTTACTAATCGATGGATCACTTCCTGTGTTAAACTTATTAAGAACATTACAATCTTGAAACATGTATTTTCCGTTAGACAAAATATAATCCAATTCTGCTGTACCTTCATTTGGATGCTTCCATGTCCATTTTCTTTTAACATTTTTTTCAAAAAAAAGAATTCATAATATAAAGTTTTTCTTTTTCTGCAAACTCCACAAGTCTATGTCCTCTCTCATATCTATTACCATAACCAAAATTACCTACAGCACTTTCATCTTTTATTTGTTTACCAATTCTAGCATTAAAGTCTCCCATAACAATTTTAAACTGTTGTTTACTCTGATCAAAAGCCATTTGTACATCTATATAAAAATCTTCTACTGCTTCATCCCTATGAGAACTTGTTGGGGCATAAACCTGAATTATCTGCATTTAGTATCTGCTATTAAGTTGTATAACTAATCTTGCCACTCTATCCGATACACCATCAATCTCTACAATATTGTTCTTCCATTTTTTATTTATAATAAATCCTACTCCACTTGTATTTTCAATATTTGTGCCTTTATAATAGAGTATATGTCCACTTTTTAAATCAATTGTTTCTTCACCTTTTCTTCTAACTTCACAAAGTCCAATAATGTCCCATTTAATATAAGACAATTCTTCTTCTAATTCTTGCAATCTTCCTTCACTTGAAAGTGATATGCAATTGTAAGTATCTAAATAAAAAGTCATCATCAAATGGCAGCCTGGGTCCACAATCAGGGGATTCTTAGCACCTCTTCCTTCAGCTGCCAACCACTGCCTTGGTTGGTGACTTTACAGCCTCCTGGGAATAAGGGCCATGCTTTATTTTTGTCTGTCATAGTTGTATATATGTATTGAAAAAATATTTATCATTTACACAAACATTCATTCTGCCTTATCAGGCACCAAAAAGAAAGACCATGGTGTTTCTTGATCTTATACTCAGAGGTAAAAAACCAATAAACTCACCATGCTGGCTAATGCGTGTTGGTGAGCAGCTCATCCATGTTTGTATACTATATGAATAATCACATAGTAATAACAGCTGCAAAGACAAGAACGTATGGAGTAGACATTAGGAATTTGCCCTGCTTGGTTCCTTGTTATTGTACTATAGGATGACTAGAGAGAGTAGAGTATCTCATTTGCAGTAACATCATGAACTATTTAAACAATTAGTTTAACATTATATCTTTTCACTTTATGATTGTTTTCATTACATATTTATCACTTAAATATTTATTACAAAGTATAAATCAATTGATTTCTTTTATTGTTAAATAAAAATCCATCTGTTAGTAAATAACTCATAATAAATAATTAGATTAATTTATTCACTTGCTTGTAGTTATTTAAGATTTTCTTAATATATAAAAAGAACTAAATTTGAGAGAAATTACAGCATTTACTAAATAAATTATCTATTTAATTTTATTTAAATAATAAGTATAATAATGCTCAAGGCTAAATGGGTTTTTAAGTAATTATTAACAGTCAGCCAAGACTTTGACATACCCAACATCATTAACAATCAACAATTTCAAACTGTTGTCAAGGCAACCTCCTTTTAACGCTAAAGGTGGAATCCCACCTTCATTGATGGGTCCAATATATTTATATAGACACTAAAGATAGCAATTTGATCATAAAGATTGAAATAATTGATTGTTAATGATATTGGAATTGTCTAAATGTTAAATGGTTTTTAATGATTATTTACAAACCCATTTAGACTTGAGCATTGTTAAACTTATTATTTAAGTAATACTTTGGATGCAATTTGAAAATTATAATTGCTGTTTGTAATTTATAATTGACTATTTATTAATCTGCATACAGAACAGTTATACTTACCTTGTTAAAGAGGTTAGTTAAACTTCTTTGTATCAATAATATCAATTTCTGTAGTCAAGTGGCTATCTTTAGTATCTATATAAATATATTAGGCCATTAATAAAGGTAAGATTTCACCTTTATTTTAAAAAGAGGTTATCTTGACACCAATTTGATGTTGATTGTTAAAGATATTGGTATTGTCTAAATGTTGACTGGCTTTTAATGATTAACATTATTTATATATACAAGGGGATATCCAAAAGTAACTGGAATTTTATAAGAAAAATTTGTGGGTATTTTTTTTTAAGTGTTAAAAATTTGATTTTTTCAAAATATTGTCCACTTAATGCAATACACTGGCCTAAATATGTTTTTCATTTTTCCAAGAAATCCAGAAACACTTTCAATGTGATGCCTTTTAATGGCTATAGCAATTTTGTTACAACTTCTAAGTCCATAAAAAATAAAATATTTGAGGCATTTTTTCATTTGAGAGAATGACAAAAAAATCACACAAAGTGAGATCAAGTGAATATGTCTAATAGATAAGTCATGCTGAATTAAATTAAAAAGTGTTTCACACTCAAGACTTTAAGAGATGACATTTTGTCATTGTTAAGCTTGTCATCTTCTCTTTCCCACAAAATAGGGTGTTTATGTTTTATCACTTCAAGTAAATATTTTAGAACTTACAGATAAAATGCTGGACCATTACAAACTAAATTTGAGAAAAGAATCTTATTTGTGTCAAAAAAAGTCAGCGTCATTTTGATTTTGACATCACTCACCACACATTTTAAGAATGCAGAAAATTTAACATTTCAATTAAACCGGTCATAAACCTATGTTTTTCTGAAATCAACTTGCTTGTAATCTGTTTCAAACATTACAACTGTTTTCCCTAAATTTTTTTCTAAACACAAACACAATTTCACATTGTTCAAACTTTTCAGTCATTATAAAAATTGCTAAATATATGAAATGCACTTTACAAAAAAATGTGTTACATGGCAACATGATTTAGATGGCAATGTCATTTGGCAAATTGACACAGAAGTTTTCTGCAAATAGTATGTAACAGCAGAAGCATTTACTACAACAGATACACAAAGAAGAGAATGATTACAGGTATTTAGGGGCCCTTTCATATATATTTATATTGAAATGGTTGCATTATTTGTAATAATGACAAATGACCAAGATCATACTGAAAAAGAGATAAAACTGTATATAGTTACTCAGAGGGTTCAGTGACATAGTTTATTTTTGGTCACAAATGTAACAGATAAACATAAGAATAATGTAAGAATCAGTATATTAGGTTATTATACATATATGCAAAGGCATTTAATTATATGTGCATATATGGAAGTCAATAAACATCACATGACCATCTCTTCTTATGCTTGTGTATAACTGTTGTTAAAACAGGCAAAACTCACTATATATTTTGCCACACACAGCAATCTAGAGTAATCAATGGATTCCAGAAGGCTTGTGTGCAAAATCCCCATCTAGTGTCTACTCATCCAATATCTCTAGACTAGTATCTGGGGAGCCTTGGATCTGAGAGCATTGCATCTTGATCTTAGGATCTAATGCAACCGTCCAGCAACCACCTTTTATCTCCACTTAACTACAAAACTATGAGTCTTAAACTGAAAACACCTTAATGTTTTCAATCCAAGCCCATTAGCTTATATAGTCATCTGGGTATGAACTCAGTTCAGTATCCATACATTTTGGTGTCTTTGGTTCTTTAATAACCATAGCCACCACTATTTTATTAGGCCACACACAGCAAGCTAGAGTGACCATCTCCTCTTATACTTGTGTATAACTGTTGTTAAAACAAGCA
>JAQFVV010000276.1:698544-848005 GCA_028023455.1 Epiperipatus broadwayi
ACAAATATTCATTTTAAACTGAAAATATTTTTAAATAAAAAAATACTTACATCACATAAGGAAACAAGAAAATATATATATCACATTAAAATGAGGAATAGCAAAGGGGAAAAATTTAAGCATAAAATAGATGATCAAATTAAAATAATTAAATCTAATATTTATCTAATACGAATGACATTATGAAATATAATAAATTAATAAAACATTTAAAGAAAGGTAATTATATTAAAAGGGAAAGTAAAAGTTTATGAGGAGATCATTAATAGTTACCAGTCCTTGTTTAATTGGTTCAGTTCCTTCAACATCTGTGGGTCGATTATGTACATAGAGTTATTAGTCTGCACAAAGAGATTTAACATAGGAAGCATTTTGACACAAAGGGCGCACCCACAGCTCACAGTTCGGATTTACAGGATATGTGACACATTACAGCATTTTGATGGCAGGCAAAGCTGATGGGCTTAGTCACTGTACATGGTCATGTCCACCAAATTAATAGAAATTTTAAAAGGTCACATGTTTAAATGAGAACAAGAATTCTCCACAAAATTAGGAAACAGTGGTTTTCAGCATTTATTTTCAGTGCAACCTCAGAGGATCATGAAACTTGGTCACTTTAACAGAAGCAGCAGAGGTAAGTAGTAAAAATCTTCAAAAGAGCTGATGAGCAGCAGCTAAGTACATTTTCAAAATAACTTCAGGGACAAGTTCAGGAATACGTTCAGAGTCAATCTCTGAATACCAATTAAGAACAAAATTTCAATAATAATCTGAATGAATTTTTGAATGCTAAATTCTGAATGACTTCACAGGAACAAAATCTGAATAATCATTTCAAGAACCAAAATCTGAATAATAATCTAGTCTTTTGTACTCCCCACATTTTATACCTTTATGAAGATACTTTTCTATTGTTTTTCATATGATTCTAGACCTTGATAAGCCCTCCATGCTCCTTTGTTTCAAAGTAACTTTTTGCTAAAAATAAACTTTAATTTCTTATTATCAAATTTTGCTTTTACCTTTGAATTTGATTTATTGAAAACGCCATCTTTAATTTGCCTTAATTGAAATTGCTATTTCTTCAGGAATGCTGGCAGGCTTATCTTGAAATAAAATCATAGACATATATTTTTAACAAAATTAAAAGAAAAATATTTTATTATTTCTTTAAATAAAATGACATTCAAGTTTGAACAGAATTTTGCATTTAATCATATATATATATACACTTGCCGTACATATATGTTTCATTAATAAATTTTGAAAAAGAAATTTTTATTACCGATTTAATTTTGATCAGAATTTATTTTAAAAGAATATTTTAAAATAAAATAGCTAATTTAATGACTGTTGAATATGCCAAATGAAACACTTTAATTTTATATTTAATGCAAAACTCTGTTGATACTTGGATATAAATTTAATCCAGGTTTACAATATCGGTAAGTTTATAAAAGGCTGTGAAGCATGGATCGGACTTCCGTATCCATTGCTTTAATATATATATATATTGTAACGGAATCACCGTTTTCTATCTATAATGTGATATGCATATACATAACTACGAACATATACATATATATGCGTGTCATATATATTTTATTACTTTTTTTTTTTTATTTTAATTCAACCATCCCTTTTTTTATTGGAATTGATAACGTCCAGTCATGTTTGTAAAAATGGTTACATTAATACATTGGACTATTAATATAACGTAATTCCCTTTTCAGAAATTAGATTAAAACATTTGGAGATTCGCTATTTCTCGCCCAGCATCTTTATGAGCATCACTTTATGACCTCAAGTGCCAATCTTATATTAATGTAAGAATTATGCTGGGAGAACTGTAATACCAATATGTAGAATTATAAGATAGTAACCCTTGTTTAGCTCACTCAGGGCAGGTGATTATTTAATCATGGGAAATATAAAGGGGGTTATACTACACGAGACACACTTTCTTCAATCAAATACCTATTACATTAAATTTTAAATTCTAGTAATCTAACAAACTCAAAAACAAAGAAATAACACAAATATACATAAGTTTCATTTAACTTTAATCTTATAACTTTTATTTCTATATTATTTATATGACCCAATTATTTTGTGCTCAAAATGATGAGAAACGCATGCATACACACACATGCTGCATAGGAATATTAAAAATGCAATAGAAAATACAAATAAAAAGGAAAATAATATCAGATTTATCCAGATACACAATAAAAAATCACTAAATTCAGAAGAAGCATTAATTAATAATGTTTATGCAGAAAGTTTATGTGTATTAAAAAGACATTAACATTTGAAATACTAAATGAATATAGGTGGTAAATGTGCACATTAGCTGAATTTCTTTCTTTCCCATGGAAAACTAAAGATGAAATATTTCTTTGTAATATGTATTGCATTCGACATAATGGCCATAGGAGTAGATGATTCCAGCGGTCCGATCTGCTTTATTGATTTTCTATCTGCTGAGATTGTTGAAGCTTGATTTTGGCATCAGAATGACTGGTTCCCATTAATAATATTCACTCATCCTGCAGCAACCTCAATATCTTGGGGGATGAAATTGTAAAGCTTAGTACGCTTCCGACTCTATCCCAACCTGCTCATAATTAACGAAGATCTTTTCATTACTATGAACGAAGTGAATAAAAAAAATATATTTTCTTTAATTTTTAAAACACGTCAACTGGATTTCCCACAGCAAGTTAGAACAAGAATAATTATATCGTTTTTCATTTTCTTTTTATAGTCCCCCTCCCCTTTTTTTAGAAAGTTCTGCCACTCAATTCCGATTCTTTTACAATAAAAGCAAAAGCTTTTAGCACCTCAAAAATATTTTTACTCTCCTTTTGTTTTGAAAAAAATTCTTTTGAATCTAAAACAAATCTTCCTAATTTAATTTTTTCAGATATAGATCAAGTGCTGTTTGATATCTTTTTTCATTTAATTTCTCCGAACAAAACTGTTATTTCTATCTTGGAATTAAAAAATATTTCCATCTGCATTTTTCTTTTTTCTTTTTTAATTTTAATATTTTCATTCCATGCAGCACTATATACATGCATTTCCATAAACCAAAAAGCACACACACCCTGCCTGCTTATTTTAACCTTTAAAATCCCTACTTAGAATTATAAATATAAAATAAATAAATTCACTTAATTAATTGGGCTATATTGATGCATATATAGCAAAGTTTACTTTTTGTAATAGGGATAGAACTCAGGCCTGTTTCAATATATATATATATATATATATATATTGAGATCTGAGTTTGTGTATATATTTGTTATTATATTATTATGCCTAACATTTGATCGCATGAAATTAAATTGAAGAAATAATAAGTATTATTATTACATTTGTTATTATTTATTTATTTTTCAGCTTAACTTTTAGCTAAAGAATGATTAGAGAAAATATTTTTAAAAGGATATACAGTTTAATTTATAATTTATTTTTTCTTTATCATTAACATGCTTTTTAAAGCTGTCCGAATTTCGTCATTGCTTAAGGTATACATTATAGGATTAAACAAAGAATTTGAATCTCCTAAGAACCAAACAAATTTTGTTATTCTTTTAGGAAAAAGATGAGGAAAAAATCCACTGACATTCCACCAAATATAAAAAGGTATCCAACATATAAGGAAAATTACAATAATATGTCCTAATAAAATAAATGTTTTCATTTCTTTTTTCTGTCGTCTTTGCAATCGCTGAGCCTCCTCGCTGGAAGTTGCATTTGTGGAAGCATTAAGGGAAGTTGTTTTTACCAGGGAATCCACTTGTTTTTTTCTTCTAAACATTAAAACTGAGACTCTCACATAACATGCAATCATAACAGTCAGTGGGAAAAAATAACCTATTACTCCAGAAATCAAATTACCATATTTATTTCTTGGGTTAGCTGCATGATATCCACAATCATAGGAATTGGTCATTCCATTTCTATCCCACTGAAATGCAGGTGCCCAGACAATAACATTGAATAACCAACTGAAAAGTAATATTGTTACAGACATTTTCATAGAGCGATGCTGCCTATAATGAACACTCCAACTAATGGACCATAATCGATCAAACGAAATGATAGCCAAAGTGGTGACACTTTCAAAAGTCATTAAGGTATAAAAGAAAACAAGAACCCAACAACCTGCCCAACCATATATCCAATACATATAATACTGATAAGAAATCACCATAGGCATGACAGGAAATCCAATTATCAAATCAGCTATTGAAAGATTTAAAATATAAATATTAAATGGAGTCTGGAGGTGCTTATAACGAAGGACAACTAAAATAACTAGGAGATTACTAATAGTTGTTGATACTGCCACTGCAATTTCCAAGCTAAACATAAATAAATTATACCAGGTATGGGCCATTGGTGCTGGAAAAATATAATCCACTGAAGATTCATTCGAAGCAAATAATGTTGAAGAATTTTCTATATGCAGATTCTTTATTGGATTACTATGAATAATTTTAACCTGCAAGAAGATATAAAATACAATTAAAAATACCAATATCAGTACGTAGTAATAAAACTAATGTCAATATGTACTTAAATATTTATTCTAGCAACCTACTATAGTTTCAACGGACTAGCACTAAATTTTTAGTTATCAATATAATAAACATTTTATCATTACCAATTAAAACATCAATTCATTAAGTGCTGCTACAAATGATGTAATATTTTATCCATTGCTAGATTAATTAAATGTAACATCATCTGCAGGTTTAAGTTTTCTAACTTAATCAACATTGTTTAAATGCAGCGCAATATAATACATTCCACATCAAGCACAGCACATTTTATTTCTTTTAAAATTCCACTAATACATCCATTGAACACAAATTATTCTCATATTTGATAAAGGTTCTTGCATTAAAAAAAAGTTTATAGAAAATTTCTCGAGAGTGTATAAGTCTTAGTGAAATAGTTTTAATTAAAATATGGTGTTTATTAGAAGACGAGTTTTAAAAATCAAATCAATCGTGATAATGATATTTAAATAAAAATTAACTCTCGATTCTTGATGCGAAAATGATTTCTCTTAGCTATTGAACAAAACAATTCAGTTTGAAAATATCTTGAAGATTGTCTTTTTTTAAATCATAAATGGCTATGATAATTGAAAAAATGATGTTGGATATTTTTTTTGGATTATTTACAGTATACTGGTTATACACACACATATATATGTACATATTTAGACATAATCACAATGCTCAACGCTATGATAAAATAAATATCAAATATTAGATCACCCTACATGGTTATGAAATTCCGCAACACCCTTTTGTGAATTAAATATATAAATATCTTAGAGTCAGTACTTCAAAATATTTCATTTTGAGGATGGCTATTTTGAAATACGGATTCTAACATATTTATTACACAAGAGGGCGGTGCTATATTTCGTAACCATGTGGGATGATTTAATATATTCAGACATATATTGCGATTGATGTGTATGTTCATATACTCATATAAAATAACAAATCATGGTAGTTCAATCAAATATCAATAGACAAGAATTATGTGTAGAAAAGAAGAAATGTAAAAATTTTAAAAATGCTTCCTCAGATATATTATATACATAAAATTATGTATTATATATAAAGCTTCCAAAATAAACTCTTAACAAGTTTTAAGAATATCCCCAACCCAGACTGGTTTTTGCTACTGGCGTCATCAGTGAGGTGCTAGGACATTCAAGCATTAGATTAAAAAATACCAGGACAAGCTCAGCACTTTATCTAATGTATAACTATTAAGTAAAAAATCTGAAATTTGCAGACATCTATATGTCTTACTAGCTTTAGCAATATAAAATTACAAAAAAAAATTAAGTCAGTTGTCACATGACCTAATTTAATAAGCTTGTATTTACAAATGTTATATATAGAGCTCGCAAAATAAGCTCTTAACAAGCTTTGGGAATATCCCTAAATGCAGACTGGTTTCTGCTACTGGCATCATCAGTGAGGTACTAGAATATCCAAGCATTACATTAAAATACCAGGACAAGTCCAGCATTTTATCTAATGTATAACTGATGCCAGTAGCAGAAACTAGTCTGCGGTTGGGAATATTCTCAATGCTTGTTAAGAGCTTATTTTGTGAGCTCTATATATAACATTTGTAAATACAAGCTTATTAACTTAGATCATGTGACATCAGTCTTAATTTTTTTTTTATAATAAAATTTTGTAAAATGACAGTAACGATAGTTCATTCTAACATAAAAAATATAATTGTAACATTTTAAAAAGCCTACAGGAAAAGATAAAAAATACAAAATCCTAAATCTTCTTCTTTGTGGTAGCAAAATCTATATAAACACAGCACTTTGAATTAAAATATATATATATACTTTTCAACAATCAGAAAAAAATGACAAGATTAAATAAAAACAATAATATAAATTCCATGGAAAAATTCTCTAAAAAATTTTTATATCATTAAAACAAATGTTTCTTACAATAATAACATTAATAAAAATATTGTTTATTCTGAATAAATGATGTAAATGTTTAATGAAATCTTCAAATAAGAGATACTGTTAAAAAGCAAAACAAAATAAAAAAAATTGAATCATTGTTATATGCAAAATGTTTAAACAATGATAAAAGTATGCAGTAATGATATTTATGTTTCACAACACTAAAAAAGATAAAAATTACAGATCTATCGGTTTTCTATTACGTATATATAAAGGCATTTTATTATAGTTACTGTGAATCAACTAGGAGAACAAGAAAGTTATAGAATTACCACTAAAGTTGTAATGGATTTTTACATTTCTAAAAAGACATAAAGCTATAAAATCTTCCATGATTTAAATTAAAGTAACACAACATAGATTCTGATAGTTTCACACTTAAAAAATACAAATTTATAAATGAAACAAAAACGATTAATTTGCTTGAGGACGTTGCAATAAATTATAATTTCTTAGAGCATATTGAGAGTAATTTCAGGCAATCAAACTTTTGGTAAGTTTTCAATAAAATATTTTATAGACTGAAATAGAAACAAAAGAGAGTTTATCGTAAGTATTGAATTTATTAGGCAGAGAGAATTACTTGTTTAGCAAATAATGCTACTAGAGTTTAGTGAAATATTACAAAGACATTAAACAAAATAAAAAGAGGACTACAAACAGATACTCTAAAATTAGTTAAATGTGTTTATAAAAATGATGATAGTAATAAATTAAAATTGAAGATTTTAAAAATTTTAGGTAAGGTGATAGGATACATGAAAACATAATGGATAAAATTAAATTACTAGAATGAAGTGATTTTTGTAGAAATAATTTAACATTAAAAGAAAAATGCATGGTTACATGTTTGAAAATACCTTTAATAAATGTATTTTGAGACTTAACACTTACTACATAAGAATTAAATTATTGTAAAATATTTATTGTACTATATACATTTTTTTTTCCTTTACAAATAAAATATCGATATATTTTAAAGCTAAAATCAGAAAAAACATACATATATTTAATGAAGACGTAGGTGTAAATTGTTGAATAGTTATTATTTTTATCAGGTCTCTCAACATAAATATTTAAGGATATCACTATCTACGATATAGATCTTAATTGATAATTGTAGTATAATGAATTCACATTTTACTTAGATCATAGTATATCCCATAAATTCTCCAACCTTTGTAGTCACATTATAAATAATTATTTTTTTAGCAGCTATCATAAGTCTCTGTAAGTATTGTTTCCCGGCAATATTCTTGGAATTGTAGAACAGAATGATAGTGTTTGTTCTGGAAAATTGTCTTATACCTAATATTTATGTAAATGTTAGTAGAAATAAAGCTGATTTTATTATCTTTTTGTCATCAATCAAAAAGTTCTTCAAACATACTTAATGTGTCAATGGATAGGATTAAATTTGAGCTTAAGTAAATGAAAATGGGGTAATCATTAACAATATGTAAAAAAAAAAAACATTCTTTATTTGGATTCATATAACTTAAAAATTAAATCAAATGATCATATATTATTCTTGCGACGAAATATTGTAGTTGGAAACATACTATAAGAAATTTAATATCTTTCATAAGTCAACAATCCATCCAATAAATATTTTCTAACATATTTGAATGGGTTTTAATGTGCACCTTGATTGAATTTTGAGATATATTATCATTGATAGATTTGTTCATCTAATATATTGGGTCTAGATAGAACAGTCTCTATCTTATCAAATATCATGCCACCCCCCACCCCCAAGTTTAGTCAAATCATACAGCTGTCAGCTAGGAAAATTGATACCAAATAAAGAGTCATTGCATATTCTGCAAGTGTGTTGGTTTTTAGGAATTGTCAAAAGTTAACTTTAATTAATTCATAATACATTTTTGTTAATTAATAATTTTTATTAATCATTCACTAGACTAGGGATTATTATCCAATAATGAATAATATTTATAAGTGGCATTTTTATTACACTGCTCTCACCCAAGGGAAGAATTGTTTTCTATCTGATTTTAATACCTTGAAAAGGGATGTACTTATGAAAATATGACCAAAGACATATGAAAAAGATGAATGGTCCCCAAGATCCCTATTTCATGCTGAACCAGCACTCATCAAATGGTCCAGACTACAATTTCTTACACATATCATTATAACTATGCTCAGTATATATAACTAACAAATTACTACAATTTAATTAATGTGTCAAGCTTGCTGTCCTCACAACTTTGATACAAATCACCTAATGGAAGTATTAGACTGGGTATTATCCAATCATGAATAATATTTCTGTACTGTAATTTCCACTACCCTAATATCACACAATGTAGAGACTGGTTTCTATCCACTTTTAACATCTTGTAGAGAAATGTAATTATAAACATAGGACCAAAGACATATGAAAAATATGTATGATCCCCAAGATACATATTTTGTGCTGATCCAGCATTCATTAGTTGGCCCAGATCACAGCCTCTTGCTTATATTTTATATCTACCTATAGTATATATAGATAGAAAATTGCTACAGTTTAATCGGTAAGTGCCAAAATTGCTGCCCTCACAACTTTGACCCAAATCATTTAATGGAAATGTAGTAATAATTTTATTAGATATTCATTATACTAGAGATTATTCAATAATAAATAATATTTCTGTAGTGTAATTTTTATTATACCACTCTCATCAATTAAACTGTAGTAATTTGCTATCTATATATATACAGAACAATGATACAATGATATGTTTAAGAGATTATGGTCTGGGCCACCTGATGAGTGCTGATTCACTACGAAATACACATTTTGAGATCATTCACCTGTTTTACATGTCTTTGGTCATATGTTTAAGATTACATCCCTATACAAGGTATTAAAAGTGGATAAAAACCAGTCATTATCTTGCATGAGAGTGGTTTAATGAAAATTACACTACAAAATATTACATTTTGTCTTATCTTGATTTATGTAAGTAATAAATTATATTTTTATTAATTATGTAATTGTTATATTGATTATGCCATTCCAATGGGTATAGTGTTCCAAGGGATCTTTAAGAATCGAATTAACATTTTTTTGTTCTCAGATAGTATTTAATCAGATTGAAAATCAATAATTTAGTGGAAAATTTATTTGTGATTAATTTATTAATTATTAAATTGAGTTTGGGCATTGAAACTCATACCTGAATACCAAGGAATTTGGTTAGAACTATTGCAAACATTGATGATATATTTCTTCCGTTAATGTTTAATATTTACTGTGCAGAGACTTCTTTTCATTCTGGAAAAAAATAAAAATGTTAGAGACTTCTTTGGTAATTATTATGACATCACTAACATAGGCAAATATATTTGTCTCGCTTCTTAGTGTTTGTACAATATTTCAGGAATAAGATCATTGATTTCTCTTAAGACTGAATCAAATAAAGCAGAAGAAAGAGATCTTTGGGCAATGCATTTTGAAATAAGAAATATTGGTGAGAGTAATATAATGAGTTTTTTTATGGTGATGACATTTTTTATATAACTTATTAATCCACTTATAACAATTGGGTCTGTGAAATAATATTAGGAATAAATCTTAACATAGTCAAAAGCATTTTTGACAGCAATTTTTATTGCAGCCGTTATCTGATTGCATTTTTTTTTACATGCAGTACAACTTTATGGAAAGTATTACTGTTTTATGAATGTGTATTGCAAATGAAATAATTGGCCTTCAGTAGTTTAATTGCTAAAAAGTGTTTAAGTTTGCATAACAATATCCTAGAAATATTTTAACATGCATATTTTTACTGATATCGATCTTAATTGAACTGTAAGTAGACAGGTAGTATGATATTTCTTTATTATCTCAAAAAATATTTGCTTATCAATAATTGTCCTTTTCCTATATGTTTGCAGTCATTAACTAGCAGATATTCGGCGCGTTTTAGATCATTTATTTGTTCAATCACGTTTTCGTGGCAAATCGAAAAAAAATTTGGTAAATCTGTTTTTTCAGCCAATACCAAGATAATGGATTATTATCAGTGTGTAGATATTTGAAATGTTTTCAAATTGCACACTCCAACTTTTTTTCCTCTAGAATGCGATCTTTTCTTCTAATGTTTAAATTCTTCTTTAGTAATATGTTTTATCTGGGTATATATATATCAAATGACTCAATCATATTTCTGAATTTTAAAATCTGTTTATTTTCTTTAACGACAGCATATAATTAATTATATTCATTTTTTATTTTAGAGTGTTAATATTTTTAACTAGTACCAATTGAAAATGGAAACGTTTTTAATATGTCTGACATTTCTTTTATAAAATACTCGCGCACTTTTTTGGAGGATGATTTAACGATCTTTGTAAATAATTTCATGGGTGGACTGTAAAAATTCAATAAATTTGTTTATTGGATAGACGTTTGTTGACCGTCTTCAATTAAAATTTATAAATAATATTTCTGACACATTATGTATTGAAGTTTATATACTTAATGATATTTGATGTTAAATGAAATTCCATAATATTATTATTAATGAAAAACACTCAAGTTTTATTGAGTTTAGGATTAATTGAAAGTAGGAGAAAACACGATCTAATCTGTCAACGTTGTTGAACTGCTATTTGAAAATGAATTTATACTATTTTTGCAAAAAACTTACTTAAGTATAGGTATTATGAAATGATAAAGATTGATTTAATTTTTTAAAAGAGTGTTACACTTGACAATAAAAATCACCGATTATGATACATGGGGTGAGTGCCAGTCTTGTATTTGATTATTTCCACACTTTTCTTCTTCTCCGGGATAAATTAAGTACACAGATAAGAATTTTAATGTTTAAAATATTTAGAGATACAATATAACATCACAAGATTAGCATTACGCTGACTGGCAATACACATATAGAGAGTTTTGCCTGTTTTAATAATAAATACGACAAATGTGTGTTTTGATACTTTAAGTATTGTTATTCATCCAGATACTTTTTTTATTATGCTATCAACATCATTTGCAAGACGACTTGTTTAAAAAAGTAATGGTATGCCAATATATAGATAACACTTTATGATTTTTAATAATATTGTAACTGAATTGCTTAACAGTAAAGATATTCTTTCAAAGAACTGATGTATTTATAAACTTTATGGCAGGTATTTAATTTTCTTATATTAAGAACTGCAATTTTTATGTCATTATAACTATTGAGTATGATGTGGATATTTATGTTCTTCTGAAATTATTTTTGTCTTGTTTTATGCTCAGAAACGTTGAAATCATTTTGTTTTTTATGTTTATGTTTTGTGTTTTTTGTAGATCGCAGATGTTTATTGTATTTCATTTTTATGTTATCTCTTTTATTTTACTTATAGAATTCATTAATCATTCTTGTGAGAGAATGCGTTCTTCACTTTCTCAAAACATAATTTAGATGATAATGCATTTGACCCGCAGGAGAGTTTATTGATTTCCTTCAATTTAATTGGAATATGAAAGTAGATCAATTGATATATTTTGAAATTTTTCAATTTTTTTTTATTTATTAGGTTAGTTTTGAATTTAGAAAAGCAGGGGGTATAGATATATTGTTATCATTGAATTGTTCTAACTATTCAGTATTTTGCCCATGTCATCATTATTCTCAATATGAGATTGTAAATTGGTATTCCCTTTGGTCACATACGACAGTTGTCCCCAATTTTCTCACTGAGACCACGAAAATTAATTCGTAGGATATTTGGATACAATAGTCTGATCTTTTGTATTTAAAATAGCTAGATAATTTCCCTTTAAGGAACATTGTTCAAATAAATCTATCTTTCATGAGTATGTATTATAGTTTTTTAGCTGCTTTATTTTTGTCCATTTTTGTTTGTGTGATTTTGTTAATTATTTTAATCACTGTTTATTTTATTTTTTCACATGACCCACCACTCTCCACTCTATCTCATAACTCTGATGCACTTCAACACGTAAATGTCTAAAAGATAAATAATCACCAATATATGTATTTCATGCTAAACCAGCAATCATCAGTTGATCCAGATTATCATCTCTTCACATATATGCAATAAGTGCTCAGATATATATTAAGATAGCCAATCTTTATATTTTAATGGACAGGCTTCAATCTACTCCATGCTCCAAATGTCCATCCAATTGAAAATCTGATAATGGAACGCTCAAAGGCCACCCTGAGGCCGAGATTCTCGTCACACCCATGTTGACCTAAAGTCAATCTGACTCTTATGTACAGGACATAATCCATTTAATACATATACAAGTGATAGGAAGACATCTCCACTGTTTAATAACTATATATATATATATATGAAAAACAAAAACAAGTTATTCACGTAACTTCCTATCACTTGTTATTTATGTTCAACAGATGGCGTTTTACCAAAACCACCGAACAAGTGTAAAATTTGTTTACATAAATGAAAAAAGAGTCAGAATTAACTACCTCTTTCATTTGCTCACCCCCAAATCAGCTGATTTCAAGCTGGTTTGCTCTCATCAGTGAGGGATGGAGTATAGAAACTAGATCTAAACACTGACTCTCAAGTGTTTATGCAAAACGTTTCTATCAGTTTGCAAGCATGAATTTTTCAGACCGGTAAAGTCTTCAAACTCAGCCTAGCAAGCCAGATATTTATATGGGTCTGATTTCAGTTCAGTATCATCACATAATCAAAGTCTCTGCAATATATATCATTGCAAGAAAACTTTAAAGGTACATTTATGAAAAACAAAAACAAGTTATTCACGTAACTTGCTATCACTTGTTATTTATGTTCAACAGATGGCGTTTTACCAAAACCACCGAACAAGTGTAAAATTTGTTTACATAAACGAAAAAAGAGTCAGAATTAACTACCTCTTTCATTTGCTCACCCCCAGATCAGCTGATTTCAAGCTGGTTTGCTCTCATCAGTGAGGGATAGAGTATAGAAACTAGATCTAAACACTGACTCTCAAGTGTTTATGCAAAATGTTTCTATCAGTTTGCAAGCGTGAATTTTTCAGACCGGTAAAGTCTTCAAACTCAGCCTAGCAAGCCAGATATTTATATGGGTCTGATCTCAGTTCAGTATCACCACATAATCAAAGTCTCTGCATTATATATCATTGCAAGAAAACTTTAAAGGTACATTTATGAAAAACAAAAACAAGTTATTCACGTAACTTGCTATCACTTGTTATTTATGTTCAACAGATGGCGTTTTACCAAAACCACAGAACAAGTGTAAACAAATTTTACACTTGTTCGGTGGTTTTGGTAAAACGCCATCTGTTGAACATATATATATATGTGTGTGTGTGTGTAATATATAGGGTATATGAGCACAAACTTTTACATGACCCACCACTCTCCACTCTATCTCATAATACTGATACACTTAAACACATATATGTCAAAAAGAAATTGTAGTTAGTTAATCACTGATTAACCAACATTTATTAAAATATCTACAGAAAATTTTATCAACGTTATGTCCCAATGCCTATATAAAAACAATAAATTAATTTCAACTATGGTAATTTTCACAACGTAGAAGAAATAGTGAGAAAATACCGTTATGTAAACTCATGATAAAAATATTAACTTTATCAAAGAAGAAATGATTTTAGATAATGATAAGTAATAACGAATGTTTGAAAAACATTTCAAAGGAAAAACCCAAATACACATAAAGAATTACTTCTTCAAAATATTAAATGATGATATAAAGCTATATACAATTTCTCATAATAATAAAAGATGGTTAAAGAAAAACTAACAGCACTTTTAACTGCACTAAGAAATGTTAAAAAAAAAAAAAACAAATTATTCTCAAATTAATTAAGAACTTCTAAAACACTGATATTCTCTATAATTCATTCTATATATAGAACATCTGGAAATTTTTTATTTGTTTATCCTTTATAACAGTTTAATGATTATAAAACAAGAACATATCTCTATTGCATTGCTATCTATAATAATTTTGAAGTAAATCAATGATTAATATAGGTGGCCTTAATATATTGCACTTTTAAGGAATCCAATTATTTGTCACTTTGATATTACTTGATATCAGTAATAAAATAGTACATACATTATATATATATATATATGTGTGTGTGTGTGTGTAAATACGTTTTAGGTTCATTTGTGTGTATTATTTCTTGTTATTAATATAATGGCACTGACGTTTGATTGGACTTCCATTTCCATCATCACAACAACACTGACAGAAGTTGAAGTTCAGTCAAATGTTAGCATAATTATATTAATAATGATATAATGTTATGCACTAATAAACCAAAAACTTATGCTATATATTTTGTCTATAAAAATCATTATTTTAACATTTATATATAAATATAAAGAGATGTTAAGTCTAATCACGATGTACAATATATATAAATTATAGTTTCCACACTATGTAAAAAAAATTGACATACATTTTTCTGTACAGTATATGCCTTTTCAGAAATAACATCCATCATTAGCTGTCTTACAGGACTGCCAATAATTCATGCAAATATAACAAGAAAAATAAATCACTTGGCCCATTTTTAAAAACTAAAGATAAATATTTAGTAATTCTTAAAACAGTAACTTGTAATAATATGTTAAAATATCAATACTTCAGACTAATTACATGATCAAATAGTATATATCCAGTTGGATTTATAGGTACATAATGAAGTCATGTATGAATGTTATGTTATTAATTTTAAGTAATATAATATAATAATGGAGAAATTAGTTATAAATATTGTTATTTATATTAAATAAAATAATATAAAGAATGTTTATGAACTTTGCTATCAAGTAAATAAAAATCACATTATTATTGTAATTGACAAGGTTTCTTTATCTCGTCTTCTAATATTTAAAAATCATTATTATAATATAAAATATAAATTATTATAATTGTTTATATAAAAACACAGATATAAAAAATTAAATTACGAGATGCATAAAAACTTTTAGAAACTCATAAACATCTAGATTTTACAATTTTTCTTTGACATTTTCATTAATATAGATTATAGTTATCATTTTATTAAAATTAGATTAAAACAAATACTTGAATTTCTTTGTTACACTTCTTTGCTGTGTTTAATTTTTCAACTTTATACCAACACAAATTTCATATAAGACAGACTATTTACATCCATAATCAATTTGATTGCACATAAATTCAAGTTCTAAGTTCAAACAAATTGTATGTATAAGACATATATGTTAAATATTATCACGGATTAATTAAAATGTAAACAAAGGAATAATTGGAAAATTTCTATGTAATGCATATGTAAGAACATTTTAACTCATTTGATGAGGAAGGGTTGTTGGAAATAATATATATATATATATATATATATGTATATATATATATATATATATAGAGAGAGAGAGAGAGAGAGTGGTTTGGAGTCATACTGATGGATAGTTATTTCATATCTCTTTGCTATGTATATTCCTACAGTGTAAACATTAATTATTACACACACACACACAAAAAAAGTAATACAATGACTACAGATCCAGATTCTCTGTATTTTAATTCCAATGATAATGCAAAAAGTATTTTTAAAAGCACAATACTGTTTTGCAATACATTATTAAAATAAATAAAATTTTAAAATATAGCATGATACAATAAATTCAAACATCTATTTGACAAAGAACATAAAGAGTTATAAATATTTGGTGATTAATACATTAGTTTTCATTACTTTTCACTAACCCCTAACCAAGAAATATTATTACTTTTTAAAAAATATTAAAAAATTAATAATGGCTGTAAAAAACATTTCTGTTAAATGAAAAATAATTTGATTGCTTCTTGAGACTTTAGAAAAACTGAGAAAGATGTATTCTAGTGCTCATTTTAGATGTTCTAGGCATGAATGTGTTGCTCACCAGTTAACAAGTGTGATGAGTTTATTAGTTTTTTTTTTATCTTTTAATAACAAGGAACACCACAGTCATTTTTCTCAATCTTATATGGACCTTTATTAGACATCAGTTGTGTTTTCTTGAAAGCAGGATGACTACATGGGTCAGTGATTTATTTCTATAAGTATTTCCAATCATCATAGACAAAACTAAATTATGGCTCTTATTTCAATCAATTATTAACGACACCAGAAGATAGTAACTGGAAGCCAAAAGTGAGAATGTTAAAGATCTTTTGATTTTGAATCATACGGCTACATTTTCTTTAGACTACAAACTTGGATTACTTTCAAGTGGTGTGGGATTCATTATAAAAAAAAGTGGAAAAATAATGGGGGAAGATAATATTTTAGATAGAAGAGCAAGATTAATTATTCAATTAATGAAAGATAATAAAGGCAGCTAATTCAGATTTATGTCTCATCAGTTCTCATTGTGATGAAGAAGCAGAGTATTTTTATATGGACATAAAAAATATTTTTGACTAGACCAAACAACGTTTTAATAGGAAATTTCAATATAGAATTGGTAAATGATTGAAAGTATGGCAATGCGTGAGTAAATTTATTTATGGTGATAGAACTGAGAAGTGGCACACATTTGTGTGGTTAACAGAAAAAACTTGTATTATATAAAATCTTTCGTTGAGAACAATACTAAACTTGGAAATGAACATGGAAATGTCTAAATGAAAGCAACGCAGTTTAAATTATATTTTGACTAATAGAAAATATACATTTTATAAGTGCAGTGCTTTTAATAATTTAATACAGAAAAATGATCTTGATTTTTTTGGGATGTAAGATACTATTAATGGAAAACTGGAGAAATGAAATTATTTTAAAAAATAGTTCCCATTGTGATATTTTTAATTTCAGACACCTCCAATAAATTTAATTTGAAACTTGCAAATCATTTTGAAATATTATCAGACATTGAAGATGGTTCAAAATTGATGAAATCAATAAAAAGATAAATAACACTATTAAAAAAATTAAAAGAATGATAATTGGGGCAAAATACCCAGCAACTTACCAATAAATTTATTACAAATGCTAGACAATGTATGAATAAAAGAAGGAATATGAAAGCTTTTATAAACGATTCAGTAATGTGAATTGAATATCTAGAGTTTTATAAAATGATAAGAAAAATGCATAATAATGATATAAACAACGTAATAGAAAATTGACAAGAGAGGTGTAGAAAAGAATAAAAGTCTCAAAATTATAAAACAGTATCTTGATATTAGAAGAAATGTTATTTTAGGAATAAAAAATGCACATCATGAAGTGTATTAACAGTTCTATGAAGAATTATATAATAATAAAGAATAGCAAAGCAAAGTATCGCCTAAAATTATTAATTATGCTGAATTGTCTATAAGAAGTGAAGTGAAACAAAATTAAATCTATAAACAAAGAAAAAATGTATTTTAAAAGCAACAGATGAAGTCATAGAAAAATTGTTGACATAGCTATATTTATAATGTCTGAATAATAGCGATATATCAAATGATTGAAAAAGTATAGTTTTAATATTGATATTTAAAAAAAGTGATAAGATATTATAAACTACGCATTTATCAGTCTTCTGTCACTTTTATACAAAATCTATATCAAAATAACTACAAATCAGTCTACAATAAATTTGAATTCTAACCAAGCAAAAGGAACAAGCTCCAAGCTCATAAAAGTGATTTTTGAATAGTGGATAGCATCAAAGAATGAAGAGAAGTTGAAGAAAAGATCAATGAATATGAGTTGATACTATGTTTTAGATTTATAGATTATGAAATGTCATTTCCTCCTGTAAGCCTTTCTACAGTGATTAATACATTGGATTATCAAGATGTAGATCAAGGATATTGTGGTATTCAAACAATATTTATCAAAATGCAACAGAAATAATTAGACTACACTGTGATCCTTAGATGAATAACATTGAGATGGTGCACAGCTTGGGAGATTTAATACTACAAAACTGTAGTAATGGTTTTAGAAGAAGTATTATATGGATTAAAATGGAAAGGGAATGAATGTCAGAAGAGTTTATTTAAGTCGTCAAAATTTTGTAAATGAAATGATTGTTTTTGTAAATAATGTATCAGAGGGTCGGGAAATATTATGAGTTATCAGGTAAAAATAAAAAAATAAAGTTATAGATTAATGCTAAAAAGACCAAAGTAATGTTCAATGCTCAGGAGAAATAGAAATTGTAAGTATAAATTAGAAGAAGTTAACAACAAATATATTGGTCGGATTATTATTACATATGGAAATATAATGGATTAATCATATAACTAAACTTGGGAAAAATATAGCTGAGAATTTGAAAATGAAAGTTTTTAATACATGCATTTTATGATTATGAATCTGACACAATATAGAGACTTCAGACAACACAATAAAGTATAGGAGATGTGTATTCGAAGTAACAAGAAGAGATCAAAAGTGCAATATATGGGTAAAAAAACAAACAATTACTGCTGACATCATCGAAAGAGTTAAAAGATTGAAATAAATTGTCACATTGCTATAAGAACAGTTGAAGTTTTAAATAAGATGACAGAAAATTATAAAAAAAATAAAAACACAACTTCTGAAAATAGATGAAATAAGAAAAATTTGATGGTGTGATGTGGAAAGGACAGGTATCGAAGAAACTTGCTTATACTTGGAAAGATATTCACCCTGCAGTGGATCGACAATATCTGAAAATGGTGATTATAAAAATTATAAAATGTTTCAATCATGAAATAATAATATAATATTCATTTACCACAGAACTTCCGTGATTCATGATGTTTTATCACTGATGGATAAGTAAACATCTAATAGAATATGTTATAAAAAATATATATTTTTAAATTATCGAATAAATATTAATCTTTAATAAGACAGTCTTAAATTACTAACAAGAGATTACGATAATAATTTATTCGAAGAAACCGTAGTAGTTAATTAAATATCAATATTATTGTTTAATAACTATTAACATTTTCGTTATAAATTTTTAATTATTAAAAATGTAATGAAGTATTAAAACGAATATTTCTTACATTTTAATTAAAGTCTAACTAAAACAATCAATAAATCAAATTAATTTGAAATTTAATATTTATAAGTTCTACTTCTATTTAAGTTATCTTAGAATGTAAGTATTTTCAGTTCATAATTTTAAATGAACTTTTTTTATTACATATTTGCGGGTAAAATAGTCATTAAGGTATAATGGTTCAGTTTAATTATTAATGAAAAAGATGGCTTAATATTTTTTCTATTTATTATTCTAATTTAGTAAATGAAAATAATTTTGCTACCCATTTAAATTCAAATGTATCTGAATAATTATATGTGTGTGTGCATATATATGTAATTTCGAAATCTAAATTTTAATGCAATTGTTCTTATAGATAACTGAAATGCTATCAAATCATAGCATATGATAATATATTTATCGTTAAAAAAGCATATGACTAGAGAACATTTCAATTATCCGTCAGAATAGTTGCATTAAGACTTAAATCTTGAAAAATTGCATATATATTTAGCATTGAAAATACTCTTTGTTATATGTTTCATCTTCAGTATCTACGATCTTTATAGAATCAAAATAAAATGAAATGCATCATTGTTTAATCTTGTTTCTCGGTTCCACAGCTTCTTCACATTACTCCACAAAACTCTTTTATCTCATCAATGCACACAGTTTTATATATAGACTTTCTGTAGATTTTTCTCCAATTATTTGGGATTCAATTTACAGTTTCAACTGATACATTCATTTTCGTCTCTTTTGGTAACATAACCAGTTCAGATCCATTTAACATCATTTTATGATATTAATAAATCATGCTTATCACTATACGTTAGAAAATTACACTAAAAAACTTTAGAATATATATATATATGTGTGTGTGTGTGTGTGTGAAATAAGTTATAACGTTAAAAGTACACTATATGTAAATTTTAAATTATAATAACAGTACACAGTAATTATATATATATATGTTTACAAAAGAACTTTCGATTACGTTGTAATCATTATCAGCAGAAATAGTGTGATGTCTGTTTTTTTTGTCTATGTTATGATAGTAGATAATAATTAAAATATGATTGATAGTACTTTTAATTAATACAGATATATTGTTATTGTTTAATATATATATATATATATATACATTGTTATTATCTACCATTATTATAATTTAAAATTTATATATATATATATAATTTTCAAACACTATTGATCCAAGCATGAAGATCTTTTCAAGTTTAATCCATTTTTCATATCTCTAGCCTCTCTTTACCACACTATTCCAACACGTCCTTATTTCATCTAATCCAACTCACATGTGATCCCATTCTAAGACTTTGCAAACTCTTGGAATCCAGTTTAAGATTTTAACTGTTCATCTATTATCATCTCTTTTAGCAATATGCCCGGCCCAATTACATTTCAACCTCTTAAATCTTTAAATAATATCAGTAAGACCTGTTTGTTTTCTCACCCATGTATTTAGTTTTTGATCTCTTCCTATTATTCCCAACATTCGTCTTTCCATGCTTTGTTAACTGGTTTAAAGTCTCTGTATTGCTTACTGTTAAGTGTCCATGTCTCAGATTTATAAGTAAACATTGGTAAACACATTTATTATAAATCTTTCTTTTGAAACACATAGACATATTTCCTTTTAATATTAAGTTATTTCTACCAAAAACACTCCAACTAAGTTTAATTCCATGAATTAATTTATGCATTGAGTTTCCATCTGTAGTAATAATCTAACCAAAGTATTTATAGTTAATGTTTTTTTAACTCATCATTATTAATCTTTATTTTCTTTTTTTTTATCTTTAATCCTTCTTTCTTACTTTCATCTCATAACTCTTGCAACATTTCCTGAAGCACTAAAGCATTATTTGCAAAAACAACTACATCTTCTACAAATTATAGGGGATTTAAATAATCTCCATTTACTTTTATTGCCTTAGCTTCCCATTTTAATTTGCAAAATACTTCTGACAAAACTGCTGTAAAACGTGTTGAAGATATGGAGTTATCCTGTTGTACATCCTTTTCAATGTTACTCGTTTCAGTATCATTGTGTAATCTAATGGTTGCTGTTGCATTTTTATAAATATTCTTGAGATCAAAGACAATATCATGTGTCTATACCTTGATGATCCAATGCTTTAATCACTGAGGAAATGCTTATAGATTCAAATATCTTTTCATAATCTACAAATCTAAAGCATAATAGCAATTTATATTCATTGATATTGTCTATAACTTCTCTCAGTACTGGGATATGATCCATTATAATCCAGATTCTTTTATTGCTTGATTAAAATTTAGTGTTTACTGTAGACGAATTGCAACTATTATGGTAAAAAGTTTGTATAGAACTGATTAAAGTTTGATATATTTGTAATTGTAATAACTTCTTCATCACCTTTTTTAAATATTAATATTACATTCTTCTAATCATCTGGTACATCTTTATCTTTTAGACATTTGTTATATAACTTTCTCAAAAAGTGTTCTACTTCTTCACTTGCTTCTTTTAAAATATGTTTTACAATTCATTGTTACCTGGAGTTTTCCTTTCATGTCTCACTTTTTTATTTAAAATTCTAAACAATTGAAAAGTATAGTAGTTATAGAAGGTACTTTTTTCACTTTATCACTATGTAATTTTTGATAAAAGTCTTATCCACTTCTCATTATCTAATATCTCTTTTTAATAATAGTTCCATCTTTTTATTGCAGATATGTTTCCTAATAATACCAAGTTGTTGTTTACACTCTGGAGATTTATATTTTCTTCTATATCTTTCCTTGCTAGTTTACAATTATATTGTCTTATGTCATTAACAACTTCTTTTTGCACCATTTTACAAAATTTGAGATATGCAATCCTTCTTAATGCATTATTTTTATATTATTTCATATTCCTTCTTTTTTTTCATAAATTGTTTTATCTCAAAAATTTTAATTGTCAATAGCTGCTTCTTTGTACCAGCCATCTTTATGGTAGTTTTTAAAAGTGTATCAGTTATCTTTCTATTAGTTTCATTAAAATCTGAATCATGTTCAAAATATGTTTATATTTGGAAACGATTTGCAAGTTCTAATTTAAATTCATTGGAATGTTCCAACAGTGTATATTGTTTTTTAATAATTTTTGTTTAACTAGTTTTGCATTGACAAGTATCTTACATTTCAGTAGTTGATGCCTTCCTACATTTAATTTATTAAGAAGATTACAGTCTTGAAATACATATTATCCTGTTAGTCAAAATATAATCCAATTCTACAGTATAGTACCTTTATTTAGATGCTTCCATGTCCATGTCCATTTAACATATTTCTCAAAAAAAAAAAATCATAACATATTTTTTTCTTTTTCTGAAAACTCCACTAGTCTATGCCATCACTCATTTCTATCACCATAACCAAATTTATCTACAGTACTTTCATCCCTTAATTGTTTTTCAATTCTAGAATTAAAGTCTCCCATAACAATTTTAAAATGTTATTTGGTCTGATCAAAAGACTTTTGTACATCTACATAAAAATCCTCTATTTCTTCATCATAATGAGATATTGTCGGGCATAAACCTGAATTACCTGCATTTAAAATCTACCATTGATTTGAATAACAAATATTACCACTTTTTTTAATTAACCATCAATTTCTACAATATTGTTCTTCCACTTTTTAAACCACTAAACATCTCATGATCACCATTTCTTATGCTTGTTCAAGCCGTTAAAACAGGCAAAACTTGCCTGTTCCACTTTTCATTTATAGTGAATCCTGCATCATTTGTACTTCCAATATTTGTGCCTTTGTAGTACAGTACATGTCCACTTTTGAAATCAATTGTCTTTTCACCTTTTCTTCTAATGTCACAAAGTCCAATGATATTCCATTCAATATTAGACCATTCATCGTCCAATTCATGCAATTTTCCCTTGCTTGATAGTCTGATCTGCAGTTATAAATATCTATTAATAGTAGAGATATATAAAAAAAATTTATTAAATGCTTTTATTGACTGTACACTAAAAAAATCATTGTTTTTTCAATAAAAATTGAGTTTTTAGATTTAACTTGAACTAAAAGCATGAGGGAAGGGCAGCCAAATTATAGTTGAAAACAATTTTTTATTTTATTTTTAGGGCATGATCTATAAAAGCATTTAATATAAAAAAAATTATCTCTATTATTTTTAAGTTTTTAGTATTGGCACAGTAAATGAAAATGTAAAACTAACATAACACTTTAAATTGACTGGACAATAGTTTTTTAATTAACAGACATGTTATTTGTATTATATATATTGTACCCTTTTCTTAAGGCTAGATATGCTAAAAAGTCAATTTTTTAAATCGATTTAAATTAAGATAGTTATAAATGTTATAATTGTAATAATAATATTGAAAGAGATTTAAAACTTGCTAAAATAAATATATAGAAAGTCAAGGAATGTTTTAAAACTATTTTAATTGTTAAAATTGTAGCAAGAAAGATGAATAATTTAATATTTTATGGTTAAAATAAATGATATTAGTTATACTTGAAAGATATGTTTAATATCCTGTTAAATAAATGTTTTAAAATCATTAATTTTTAATATAATGTTAAATATAGTTGAATAAGTTATTAAATTTATCTTTAAAGTAAGTTAAAACAGTGTAATAATTATTTCTTAAAGTTCTTGATTTTTATGGTGTGTCAAATGTTTTAATTTTAGTTATTGTTATGAAAAATGTCAAAATTTGCTATTCTAAATTTTTATTATTATATTTAATACTATATAGTATGTATTATTCTGTAATTAAATATTTATTTAGTTTTATTTCAGACAGTAAGTTTCAAAAACTGCAACACATTTGTCTGGAAAGCAGATTACATGAGTGGCAATGTGTGTGTGTGTGTGTGTGATGCTTGCATGAATTTAGAAAAAGTTTTTAAATTACTTTCTAAAATTAGTGACAAAAAATGAAAACATTTGGAAATGATAAAATAAATCTAAATAAATATTATTTAATATTTAAAGATATTTTAAACTAATAAATGTAAGCTAAAATGGATACATTAAAGTAAATATTTTCTTATAATTAAATAAATTGATTAGGAACTAATAAAATATATTATTTTAAAATATTTTTGCTAGGTTATAAAATAAATTGGATATTAAACATTTCTTATAATTATTATTTAAAGGATGACTCATTATTTTATTTCTAATTTTTAAAAGTACTTAATTAGGAAATATGTAAATGAGTTTGTAGTCTGTTTATTCTTTCCAATCAAATGCTTAAAAAACAGATGGTTAGAGTAGTAGTTATTTTGTTAGAAAAATTACTGTGTTAAATAGTATCAAGTTATATTACTATAGGCTAGTAATATAGTAAAAACTAACAGTAAATCATCTAAATTTTTAATTTATTTTTATTTTTTAAAAAAGTCAAAAGGAAAAAGAAAATTAGTGTTTAGTTCAACAATATGTGTGAATAAATCCACTAAATTTCCTATCAGTAAACTATTTTGAAGCTTAGTTGAAATTCCTTAATAATTCATGGATCAAAAACTTATAGACTGCTGCACAGGGGATTAAAGATGAGAAACCGAAGATTTTATGGAAGCACTTTTTTTTCCAGTGCTATATGAGAATTTAAATATTTGTTTAAATGGAATATTTCAAAGATGTATATGAATATTATCTAGAAGTATGTTACATATAATGAATATGTCTGTATTTATAAAGTTAAAAACTTTCAAAAAATGTTATTCTAATAGAAATTATTGGAAAAGATTGAAACACAATTTACCTGTGAATTTTATAACACATTGAAGATTAGCTATAAAATATATCACTCTCTTTATAATATTTATAATAGTATTCTAGATAATTACAGTTTTAAATAAATATTTATCTTTGAAACAAATTTTATATTTAGATTTGTGAAGCAAGATATTTTGAAGATAAATTCTATAAAAATATAATTCCTAAAAAAATGCTATATGAAATAAGTGAGCATTAAATATAATTGATTGCTATTTTAATTGATGTATATTTAAATAAACAAAAAAAAATGGCTAATGGAAATATATATATATATATATTTCCCAGCAATAAATAACATTTTGATATTAAAAACCTGGATTCAACTATTTTCCTTATTATGTGCCTTATTGGCATATGAGTTTAAAATGAAAAAAAATCTGTTTATTCAGGGATTGCATGTTAATAAATATCACCATGCATAATGCATCTGTACCTGAACAAATTGGAATCTACATATGTACATGTACAAAGGAAAAATAACTTACTTTTCAAAATGGATTTTTTAGTACTATTGAATAAATAATTGTTATCCTGGAAAGATTTGCATAAATGGACTGTATTAAATATTTTAACAACAAGATGAACAAATTTTCAAATATTTTTCCAGATTTTAAAAAGTCGACAATTATTTTTTTATTGTTATTTACATGCTGAGAAGAAAGGAGAAAGAACTTTAAACAAAGTTTTGTTGTCAATGACTGTGCCAGCCCCAATTTACTAGCAGAACTTTTAAATAAGGACTATTGTATAAAGAGGATGAATACATAACTTTAAATTTTGTTATTAGTTCTTATTTATTTTTTTATTTTTTTCCAAATAAAAAAATACTAACATTAGAATTTAAACTTATTTTTAAGTTATACTAGATAAGTTGCATGAGTAGACACTTTTAATTATCATAATTTTAATTTTAAAATTATTTAACAATTTTAAAATTTTGAAAACATTTCCTTAAAGTATGATATTTTATAATGAGCACTGTGTGAATGGAATTTTTATGATTTTTTAATATATTATTATGAAATTTGGACTAGAAGACATCAAAATGTTTTAATCACATAGGTAATCTTAATTATTTCAAATATCATATTGTATATATTTTTAAGAATTGCTTGGAATTTAAACATTCATATTATGCTAAAAGAATGAATGGATATACGGATGTGCACATTAATAACACATATAGATTTTTCTTATTAAGAGATATAAGCTATAAATAAAAATATGCATATATTTTAATTTATATTATAAAGTTCATTATGACTTTATTAATTACCATAATTTTGTATGAATTTTTGCTAAGTAAAACTATATTATATTTATATTAAATATATGAACATTGATCATATATTTTAATCGGAGTCATTTGTATTTGTGGCTAAGTTTAAGTGTGTAAAATCATTTCTTAAAGTATTCATGGTTTGAGAAATTAATGTATTAAATTTGTTTATTATTGGGAAAATTGCTTAGTTCGTTTTGTGATATAGATTGTTTAAATTTATTTGGAATTTAGATAATAGTGAAAAGAGGAGTAGGAAATGAACCCATGGATGTTTATATTTGTAGGGAATGTCAAGAAGATAGGAGGATTAACCTATATTATATCAAAGCAATTGTTATACAAATACAGTTAATGTAGCCATGTATCATTGGATGTAATTTCCATGGACATCATTCGTTGTTTGTATTTTGATGTTCTGTAAGTGCAGAAAAGAAAGCCAAGACATTATTTTTTACGGGTATTAAATTAAGTCGTACCTGATATTTCACATTGTTTTCCATGTGGATTGATTAACTATTTTATACTATTGAGTCTTTACTCTAGTTATTCCTTTATATCCTTTACATCACTATTTTAATTTCATTAGTAATGCATCGTGGAGTTTAGTATTCTAAAAGTAGAATAATGAATAAACTTATAATGATGAATTGTTTTAATAGAAAGCAAAATAAATTTTGAATTAAGTAGAAATGTAAATGATCTTGAATGTCTAATATTGATGATGAAAATGATAAAGGAATCCTAACTATTCCAAATATATTTTTCAAACATTTTTTGATTTTTTTCTATTTTTCATAAATCAATAATATTTTTGAAGCAATGCATATTTTATAAATAAACATCAGAATGAGGAATGTAAACTATAATTATGAATGCTTATATCTTTTATTTTATTTTATTATATTTTGTATTTTGAACATAAAACAAAGCAAAGTATTTTAATAAATGAACAAACATTGTTCCATTGACATATATTTTATGAATATAAAATGAACCTAAATATATTTTATCTAATGAAATATTATAAAATATCTTATTTTATATTTCATGAAAACAAAGAAATATTACCATTTTATTTATTTTATTGGTAATAAATTTAACATAATTTTAGGAGTAAATATTGAAATTTTGGATCTTTTCTTTATGATAGAAAAAATCAGAGTGAAGGCTTATATTTTGTAATTTTTTTATTTAGTAATATGTAATCTACTTATTTTTATGCATAATTTTGTATATAATTTTCTTTCAAATTTTTTTAGTATAATACTTATTAGTTTGATAATATTTAACTGTATATTTCTTGTATTAAATTTTATTGTCAATCTAAATAAATTTGTTAAAGTTGTTTTATAAAAAACGTTTGTCAGTGTTATTAGTGATCTATTCACTTCCACAAGATTTGAACCACAAAACTCAAAATTGAACATATAATGTATTTTGCACATCATAAAGAAAAATTGTTTATTTAAATGATAACTATTATTCTGAATATAATACTGAAATATCACATTATTATAATATTATTTTAGTCATAATCTAACATTTAAATTGCTGTCATAAAATTAAATATATTTCCTACAGCCACATAGTTCAGATTATACCATACTTTTAATATGCCACATGATAAATAAGAGAATTATATTATTATTATCTTTATTATTATTATTTTTGATCTGATTATTAAATAGTAAATATAGTACAAATTATTAATTAAGTTGAGTGTCAGAATATTATATTATTTTGTTGTTGTTGTTGTTGTTATTGTTATTATTATTATTATTATTATTATTATTATTATTATTATTATTATTATTATTATTATTATTATTATTATTATTATTATTATTATTATTATTATTATTATTATTATTATTATTATTGTTAAGGTGTAGTTGAGGGTAATGTAAAATCCCTCATCATACTTGGCTACAGGATATTATAAATTAAGTTAATGATTTTATTTAAAGAACCAGAGATGATTATATTTTATAACAGAGATTATAATTTATCTAGTATAATATATTAAATTATTTATAATATTTTAAAATTATGAGGATGCAATAAATTTATATTATTATTTGAATAAAAAGGGGGGGTAGTATTCTCATGCCATTGAGGTTATATTCTTAGGAGATATTTTCAATGTAGTCCAACAACTATACCTTTCACCAAATGTCTCATCATTATTATAAGTATATTATTTATTTATTTATTTAATTAAACTATATATTATTAATTAATAAATTTTGAGCTAGTTTAATGGTAGAAATTATCTTAAGATATTGTTAATACTTATTTCTTACTTATTAAGATCAGGGTTAAGACGGAATATTTTTGTGTTTATTTACTTGAACAGTCAGTGAGGGTACAATATATAGTTCTGCTATAAGTTAAAATGAATATGTTCTGTATATATCATATTTAGTATGTGTACATAATAATATAAGAGTCTATAAATGATTTAAAATATGAAATATTCTTTTAAGTACAAAATGTTTAACATTTTTACACTAATTGAAAGTTTTTTACTTTTTTTTAAATGCCAAAACTATATTGTTGATTAACTTCACTTAATACATATAATTTTATTTTAAATCAATTTCATACATATAGTAGAGTATATAGATATAAATATATATATTTTAAAAATCCATTAGAATAAAACTACAAAAATTTTTAAAATGCCTATATAAAATTGAAGCTCAATATCCTTTGCTATAACCAGCTTATGGCATCTTATGCCAACTTGACTAGCAATATATTAATATTTAAAGCTTATTAAACTCTCACAACAGTAATGTTCTCACATGGATGACATATTTTCCATAAATTGTGAATACTAACACAATTACACTGCTTATTCAATACATTATCTGTACTGTTTATAATATATAATTAGTTATTTCTGCAGTAAGTTAATATGTAAATTGCTTTGTATATATCTAAGAAACTGAGTCATCTATTTAAAAGATTAATGTGCCTTATCACTTTCATAGACATTTTAAACAAATTTACAAAATTTCAACAAGTCATATTGAATTTGAATATATTAAATATCAATTTCAAATATTTTAAAAAAATTATAGTCCTCTCTAGTGAGTTAACAAATTAACAAACAAATGAACCACCAGAGTTTTTAACTTCAATAAAAGCATTTTAAATTTTTTTTATCAAATAACAACCTGGCTTTATAATCAGAAGCTTCTTTACACACTCTGTTCTTGGTCTCCAACTGCTTCCCTGACAGGTGACTTTACAGCTTTCTTCAAATAAGGGCTATGATTTATTTCTATCTGTCATGATTCTCAATATCTACTACAAAAGAATTCATTTACTCATGCATCCATTTTATCTTCAAGAAAACTCAACTGATATTTTAGTTAAGAGCTATAAGGCAAATGAGAAGACAGACTATGGTGTTTTTCATCTTAAATTCAGAGTCAAAAAGCCAATAAACTCACTATGCCAGCTAATGCATGTTATTGAGCAACCAATTCATGTTTATATACTATATGAATAATCACATAGTAATAACAGCTGCAATGTCAAAAATATATGGAATGAACATTAGAAATGTGCCCTACTGGGTTCCAGTTATAAATTCCTATGATTTCATTTTGTAATGATTTCGTTTTCTTAGTGAATATTTTATTAAGCATGGGTAATGTTTATATCTTTATAAATAATAGAGCAATGATGAGTATTTAAATATTTTATATATGAAGTTTTTAGAATAGTTATTTTCATGTCATTATCTATAATATTGTAGTAGAAAGTTAAGCTTACATATAATAAGTATTACACCCATTGCATAATTTTATATGCCTTAGTGTATAGGTTACTGTGATACTAGGAACTGAGATAAGGATAGCTTAGTTTGTTTTGGCAACATCTCATATTGTTGATCATACATGTGTTTGTTGATTTTGATGTCTTAATTTAGATATTGATAATTATTACAATGGCATTATTGTTATTTTATTTTTGAAATAAATTATTTTGTTTAATAATAAATTGTTTTTTTCCTTTTACTACTGACTATTACTTAAATTATAAAATATAAAATATTGATATGCCACATTTATAGGTATCCAATTGTAATTTATATTGGCTAAACTTGTTTGTTATTTTAAGATTTATTATTAACTGGAATAGTTTCATTTTATAATTTATAGCTTCCCAACATTTTTGTGTAATTGTAACTTGCTAGTAAACTTACCTTTTTTCTTTGATTATTTTCTTATATTAATTGTCAATATTAAATTACAATTGGTTCTTGGAAAGAAGACTAGATTTATTATCTAGTGGTGACTTCTAATAAAGTTACATATGGAACTAATTATCCATTACAATATATATATATATATATATATATATATATATATATATATATATATATATATATATATATATATATATATATATATATATATATATATATATATATATATATATATATATATAAATACTTTTCTCTTTAAAATTTAAAATATTATTTAACCTATTAATATTATTCAATAGGTTAAGTAAATATGATATAGTTTAATTTTTATAAATAAATTTAATATAGTAATCTAAAAAATATATATTTAATATTTAAAAAAATTTTGAACATATATAATTGTTTATAGAGAAGCATCACTTGAATTAAAAAGATATAAAATTTTAAAAAATACTTTCAATTACAGCATAATGTCTCTTGATAGTTGAACACTCGTAAACATTATGATATATTTATATCTGAAGGTGAGTCTAAAAGATGAAATGTTACTAACCATTGGTTTGTGTCATTGTATAGTTATACTAAAATATTGTTTAAAGAAATGCAAGTAAAAAAAATTGATATTGTCATATAGTCAAAGTAAATTGTAATATATAATAGTGTGAATTTAATGATTGTTAATATAATTTTTTTTGTTATGATGTTAATAAATGTGTATATAATTATGAATAAGCACACCATTTGATTCTCTTTCATGGGGTGCTGATTCATCTAATTCTCAATTCATGTATCTATTAAGTTGCAAATATCTAGTCTTTCAATTACATATTTATTGCATTATATATTTTATGATTATAAATTCGTTGGCACTTTATAAATATATGAATCTTTATTAACACTTATATATGTTTTAAAGGTAACTTTATTCAAAAACAAGTGGTTACATTGGTTGTTGATTATACATGGTGTTATACATAGGTTTATACAGTTATTACATTACAGTCTGTATGTTTGATTAGAGTCTCTTTGCACTTAAAAATTGACTTTTTAGAACTTAGATAGTGGCTTTCAAAATGTTTTAGATTTTTTTACACTTTATGAAATATTTATTGTCCAAGTTTATGCACAATATAAATCAATGATCATGGTTTCGGTAATTTTTCATGTTCTTGCAACACTGAATTTCATGTTTCATTTGTCCTTTTCTATTATATCCTTTATTATAAAGTGGCCTGAATTTTAAAAAGAGACCACATTGCTGCAAAGATATCAGGTGGTGCAATAATGCTCTCTTTCTTTTATTTTTTGCAATTTGTTCCTATAGGTGTTAGGGTGCCTTCTCATGTTGTTGCTCAGTGTAAAAGTGCATCTGGTACATTAGAATGCATAAAGGCTAAAAGTGGCTGCCTTTATGGTGGGTATTCTATTATTTTTGAATGTTTGTAGAATCTCATCTATTGTGGTTCCATTTTTCCTATATCCACCAACCATCATCTGTCTTACTTTTTCAAGTCCTGAACAATTATGTATGAAATGGTCCTGTGTTTCCTCATCCCTGTGACACAGCATACACAAGGGATCTATATTTATATAGAATCTTCTGTATCTAATAAAATGACTTGTATGTAGTGCTTTCAATTTGACTTTAATTATGAAATCATAAAATTTTGGTTCCAGGTACCATTTCCTAATTTTTTTAAGTAATTGGCTGTTATCAATTCCCAATACAGATATTTGGTTATTCTCAGATTGTTTTAGTGTTAGGAAATCATGTATTTGCCAATATGCATATTTTATTGGACTTTTCAGCGTTACTTTGTTTTTGATGCTCTTAATGCTTTCAAGCAATGTAAAGATATAATTGTTTGTAGGTGGTGGACGATCTGTGAGTGTGATCTCCAATATTGGTTCAATATCTGGAAATCTTTTGACTATGGCTATTAGCAGATTTATTGTTTTTTGTGCCTGAAACACTGATACTGAGTGAAGTCCCAGACCATTCCATTTTGTTGGTTGGTTAAGTTGCTTTATTGAAATGGCAACTACTTTTCTATTTCATAGTAGTTTGCTACAAAATGAATTAATTGAGGCTATAAATGTTTTTGTGAAACTGATTATTGGTAAATAGTAGCTTATTTTTGACATTATAAGTTGATTGAATAATGATATTTTTGCGTATATTGATAGATATGATCTGGATAATGATTCTGTGATTCTTTCTGCATCCACTTTGAGTTTGTTTTGTATTGTTGTTCTCATTTGATTCATTCCCAGATAAAATGTAAAACCTAGAAAACTGCTGGGCCTTCCTTGATAAATTTGTTTGTTTACTTTGCCTGTAAAAATTGTCCAAGCAGCTGACTTATTGATATTGATTTTAAGTTTGATTTTTTTTTTGTATATTCTTCTATGATGTTTTGTAGTGTTTGTAGTTGCTTTTTTGATGTTAAGAATATTGTAATATTATCCATATAAGCTATACAAGGAATGTATCTTTTTGTATTTGGTATTAACACTCCCTGTATTTTTTTTTCAATTTCTTCCAATAAGGGGTTTATATAGAAAGTGAACAGTAGTGTACTCAGTGGTGACCCTTGTGGTATTGATTGAGTGGGATATAATGATGATGATGTTCTTCCATTAAGTGTGATATGTACTTCTCTGTTTAAAAGTAGGTTGGCTATTGCATATAATATTGATCGTGGTATTTGTGTTTCCTTTAGTTGGTTTAGTAAGATTTTTATTGGTACTGAGTCAAAAGCACTTTCAAAATCTAGTTGTACTGCAATTGGAGCATATTTCTTCTTCTTAATTACTGAGTTAATTATAGTTTTAAAGATTAGTGCTGCCTGACCTGTGGATGAGCCTTTCTTTGCATACTGATGTTGTGATATTTTTTTAAGTATAAATGGTTCAATTTTTACCTTTATTACTTTTTCTAGCAGTTTAATTCCTAAAGGCTCCATTGAAATAGGTCTTAAGTTGGTGATCTTGGTAATAGGTTCTTGTTTTTTCATAAATGGTACCATTGATATCTTGTATAATCCCTGTATGCTATAAATTTTTTGCAATATTTGATTTGCCAATTGACAAAGGTATGTATTCGTAATTTGGCTAAGATGTGCAAGTACAAACTGTGGAATGCCTGGAGGTCCTGGATGACATGTGGGTGGGATTGATTCTAACACTACCTTATAATCCTCAATTTTAAATGGCATCTCTACTTCAGTTGTTCCAAAATAATATTGATTGGGTGTGAATTGTGCATGCTTAGTTAGCTTTGTTTTGAAATAGTTATATATAGGTGCAATCGTGTTAAATCCTGCTGTAATCTTATTTTCCAATTCCAATGCCATGGGAATATTATTTATGGATGGGTACCCCAAAGCCCACCTAATATATCTCCATGTCTATGTGTGCGGCTGTGCTAGGCAATTTTTTTTTCTTTTTTATGCTTAGATATTGTTTTAATTTATTGCAAGTCTGTTTATAGAGCTGGGTGAGTTTAATTATGTTTGTTTGATTATGTTGAACCGGTTTAGACAGACTGATTCTTTTGTATATTTCATCTGCTAATGTTATTAGCCTGGAGGGAGGAATTGATTTTTGTGATATATATATATTGTAACGAGGACAGACGTTCGTTACATTGTTGTTTTTTTATTTTTATTTATTAAACATGAAAGTAAATTAAAAAGTTCGCATTTAAAAATTTTCTTTAAGAATTAAAAATTGAAATTAAATATCAACTTAAACTCTTATATATTAAATCGCACAGATAATGAAAAATTATTAAAATAAAAATTTATTAAAGAAAAAGTATTTTAAAACTAAATTTTAAAAAGATTTGGAGATAAAATTATATCTTTAAATTTATCTTTAAACATATTTTTGATTTGGAAAACAGGTTAATTAATCAGAAATGGAAATGATTGTTAATTAGTTAAATGTAAACCAGCCTTGGCATTTAAATGTAAAAACACCGGTCAGATAAGAAAACAATAGAAACTTTCAGCAAATGAAATAAATCCATATGGAAATCGGACCTCAACGAAAAGGATCATCTCATTGATGACGTAATGTTAAGTCAATCCTTCGAATATGTATAAAAGGAAAAATTTTGGAAATTATTAATTAGTGACTAGTTATTGATGATTATTACGATGTAACAGCTAGGTGTTAGTGCTGAGGGGATTGAAAAAGACGCACAGCTTCAATCCCTTCAGTTCTGTTAAGAAAGGAAGAAAAATGAGCCATCGTTTCTACATTGAGGACCAACTACACTAAAAAATCTCCGGATGGATAAATAAATTGGCCAACAGGATACCAATCTTCGGACGACGTGGGAATTCACGTTCAAATGGCAAGGAACATATGAAGATGAACTATTTAAATAACCGTAAGAACTTTAAAATTTATGAACAGTAAATTAAAAACTTTCCAGATTTAAATAATTGCAATATTATTCTATCTGACCAACATTATTTATTAATTAGTTATAATTTTATTTAATGTATTTATTTTGTAAAATCATTTCCATTTATTTATTTTTTGTTCTTTAAGTTTTATTATGATTTTTGTTTTCCGTTAAGTTAAATTATATAAATGTTAAACTTAAGTCGGGCGTGAATGGCTGTATAGATTTGTAAAGTTATATTAGGGGAGGGTAATCTTAGGTTATTTGTTTCGTGGTTAAATTGGGTCAATGGATTGGATATATTGGTGTGATTAGTAGATGTAATATTGATTCGCCATAGGCAGAATCGCTTCATACGCCGCACACTTCCGTTTGCCTATGGAAGGAATTATAAGTCGGATACCGCAGTTCCTTTCTATGGAGTTTTTTTTTTTATTGCTCTTCTTTAGAGATAGATGTAATATTCCTATCTCATAAGAGGCAATTTCTTCTTTTAACCTTTTGTGCTGTCGTATTTTATTACATTGAATACATCGATATATCAGATGAATTGATGCCAGTTTGACTACGAATTTTAGCCTAAGGTTAAATAGGGATAGAATATTTTAATTTCAATGCAAATCTATGTAGTATTCATGCTCGACCCTAAATAAAAATGCATTAAATTTAAGTTGTTTATAGATGCTTGCATGGATTGTTTATCGATTAACTATGTTTTGCGTTTTCATATTTGATCAAAATATATAGACATTCGATAAATAATGATACCTTACGGTGAGTATCTAAAATGTATTTATTCGGATGTCTTTTAAGTTATTGGTGACAATGCAAGTATCTTATGGTGAATACTATTGGGTTACATATAAATTTCCCTCCGCAATTGTCAGTAATCAATAATTTTATATTTTGATCGCTTATGTTTACTTTGGAATGTTTTTAACCGTGTAATCTATGTAACCGATCTATAGCAACTTATTATAACAAGCTTTTATAATCCCATCTGTGCGAACTTAATTAAAATGTAAACTTATAATATAATAGAAATTAAAATGTAAATTAAAATCTAAGGTAAAGTTAAAAATAATGTTAAGATGTAAAACTAATACTAAAATAATTTTAAATCTTATATATATGTGCATAAATAAATGTTTGTATGTTAATTACTGGCAGTGGCTTATTTTATTTCTTTTTTTATATATACTCTTAGATTATCCTATTAAATCTCTGCTATTCCACTGAGCTAGTGACATGGGCTAACGACCGGAATCAATATTTAAAAAAAAAAAATTTATTTTTTTTTTGACTTACGTATCTGCCTACTTTATAAATTTTTCTAGGTTCAAATGCCTAGATGGCGCCCCGTAGTGCAGATTACGTAAGTCCCTTTCTCCGGATCATTATAAACCCATCCATAGGCAAACAGAGGGTGTGTGGCGTATATCTATAATCCTGCCCGTAGCGGATCTCATACTTCATGCACTAATTACACAAATATATCCGATCCATTGAACCAATTCAACTACGAAATGAATAACCTAAGATTACCCTCCCTTAATACAACTTTACAAAACTATATAGCCATTCGCGCCTGACTTAATTTTAACATTTATATACGTTCGCACAGATTTGTTTAAAAATGTTGGGTATAGATCGATTACATAGATTCCACGGTCAAAAACATTTCAAAATAAACATAAATGATCAAAATACAAAATTATTGATACCGACAATCACAGAGGGAAACTTATAAGTAACCCAATAGTATTCACCATAAGATACTTGCGTTGTCACCAATAACTTAAAAGACATCCGAATAAATACATTTTAGATACTCACCGTAAGGTATCATTATTTATCGAATGTCTATATATTTTGATCAAATATGAAAACCAAAATATAATTAACCGCAAACGAATCCATGCAAGCGTCTATAAACAACTTAAATTTCATACATTTAAAATTTAAACAATAAATAATTTATACAATTAAAATAAATGGAAATGATTTTTTTATCAATAACAAACATATAAAATTAAAGATCAATTGATTTTAAACTTAAAGGTCAAATAGAAACTCCATTTTAACATTTAAATTGCTTTCACAAAAGTTCTTAATTATTTAAAAAATTTTTTAAGTTCATTGTTAACAGCTTACGAAGAAGAGTCCAGGTTCTTGTTTTTCCACGGAGTCCTTGTTTGAAACCCGGTCAGATGTTCCGGAGGTAGCATTAGCTGGTTCCTTTCGGTATCACAATCAGTTCATTTTTTAAAATAGAGAGTGTGTGATATTGCGTCTCTATCACCACTCTCAAAACAAACAGCTGGAACTGCCCAATACTCAATATTTCTCCTTTTTATATTATCCACAAGGATTCACTGAACAAAATGTCACTAATCTGTTTTTTCATTATGGTCCGGGCCAAGGCTTAGTGCTTCCATTTGTCAAGCTAAAATCTCTTTCTTCTCTTATCTAACTTTCCAGATCATTTTAATTATACAAGAGCCCAAGGGCCAGTTTGGTTTTTGATAATTCATAAACAATAATTTCCATTTACAGATTACATTAATTAATACCTGTTTTATTTTTAAATCTTGTACTTTTTTATAAAAAAAGTATGTTCAAATACTTATTTGTTTTTTTTTTTAAAAATATTTTTAGAGTTTGGCCTCTGTGCGAATATATATACGTTTAACAAACATTTTAATTTTAGCGTTTAGTTTTTTACTTTTATTTGCGAACTTTTAAGTTTTTATTTTAAATTAATGTAATGACATATTTATATATTGTTACATATCACTAAACTTCCTCAAAAAACAAAAAAACATTTAAAAAAAAAAAAAGACTTTACTTAGTGTTAGTAATTTCATTACACAAATTGATTATATATGAAAATTTCAAAAGGACAAAACTTTTTTTTTTAAAAGACAAAACAGTAATTACACACAAATATAATGATTAAAAAAATGTTGACTGTTGATTCCCTATTACCAGCTAAATTTCTGCCCCCTCCCTTCCAAGTTTCATTTCTCCTACCTTTAACTATTACTTAGGCAAGGTGAACGATTAGATTTTAATTTAACAAGACTTTTTTTTAAAAAAAATATGATTTAGATTTATTATTACATTTTATTTATTAGTTTTTATTCCTCGAATTTATCTCTACATATGTGCAATTTTTCTTACTGGCAGCACTTTTTAAACAAAACTTCAAACTGCAACTCCACGTCAATACAACAAATATATTTATACTAATTTCAGAAAAAATATTATGGGCATGATTTATTTTCAAAAGTACTAGTGGTTTATTAAACATCTAGCTATAACTTTGTTAGTACAAAAATGTACTTATTTCAGAAAAAACAACAAATGTTATTTGCATGATTCACTTTTAAAATTCTCAGGGCACTCGTGATTTATTAAAGATAGAAAATTTCATCATCAATTCCCCTTCTCAGGGTCAATCTCTGAGGTAAGACCACACTTGGGACGCCAATTATAACGATCCAAAACAATAGTGGAGACAGCAATCTACGTATCTGCAACTACCAGGGCACCATCTAGGCATTTGAACCTATAAAAATTTATAGAGTAGGCAGATACGTAAGTAAAAAAAAAAAAAATTTTTTTTTTTTATATTTTGGTTCCGGTCGTTAGCCCATGTCACTAGCTCAGTGGAATAGCAGAGATTTAATAAGATAATCTAAGATTATATATAAAAAAAGGAATAAAATAAGCCACTGCCAGTAATTAACATACAAACATTTATTTATGCACATATATATAAGATTTAAAATTATTTTAGTATTAGTTTTACATTTTAACATTATTTTTAACTTTACCTTAGATTTTAATTTACATTTTAATTTCTATTATATTATAAGTTTACATTTTAATTAAGTTCGCACAGATGGGATTATAAAAGCTTGTTTTAATATGTTGCTATTGATCGGTTACATAGATTACACGGTTAAAAACATTTCAAAGTAAACATAAACGACCAAAATATAAAATCATTGATTACTGACAATTGCGGAGGGAAATTTATACGTAACCCAATAGTATTCACCATAAGATACTTACATTGTCACCAATAACTTAAAAGACATCCGAATAAATACATTTTAGATACTCACCGTAAGGTATCATTATTTATCGAATGTCTATATACCCTGATCAAATATGGAAACGCAAAACATAGTCAACCAATAAACAATCCATGCAAGCGTCTATAAACAACTTAAATTTAATGCATTTTTATTTAGGATCGAGTATGAATAGACCCAATTTAACCACGAAACAAATAACCTAAGATTACCCTCCCCTAATATAACTTTACAAATCTATACAGCCATTCACGCCCGACTTAAGTTTAACATGTATATAATTTAACTTAACGGAAAACAGAAATCATAATAAAACTTAAAGAACAAAATTAAATAAATGGAAATGATTTTAAATAAATAAATAACAAATACATCAAATAACATTATTAATGAAGAATTTAGTTTGGTCAGATAGGATTCTATTGCATTATTTACTAAAAAGTTTTAAAATTTAGAGTTCTTATTGTTTCAAGTGAATATATAAGTTCTTACGATTTTTAAAACGTCCAACTTTATCTGTTGCTTGCCATGAATGTAAATTCCCACGCCGTCCTAAAATTGGTATCCATTTAACCGTTGTTTTATTTATTCATTCGGAGGTTGTTTAATTTAGTTGGTCCTCAATGTAGGAAACGATAGTTCATTTCTCCTTTCTTTAACAGCTGAAAGAATTGACCGTGCGTCTGTCAATTCCTCCAACTCCATACTACTACATATAGTCACATCGTAATAATCAATTTCCAGTCACTAATTAATAATTTCCAAATCTGTCCTTTTATATTACTTTGAAAGATTGACTTAACATTACATCATCGATGTGATGATCCTTTTCGTTGAGGTCCGATTTCCCAATGGATTTCTTTCATTGGCTATTTGTTTCTATTGTTTTCCTACCTGACCCATGTTTTTACATTTAAATGCCCAAGGCTGGTTTACATTTGACTAATTAAATTTATCATTTCCATTTCTGATTAATTAACCTGTTTTCCAAATCAAAGATATATTTAAAGATAAATTTAAAAATATCTCTAAATCTTTTTAAGTTTTTGTTTTTAAAATACCTTTTCTATTTTTAATACAGTTTTATTTTAATAATTTTTTTTTTATCTGTGCGATTTAATATATACGAGTTTAAGATGATATTTAATTTCAATTTTTAATTCTAAAAGAAAATTTTTAAATGCGAACTTTTTAATTTACTTTCATGTTTAATAAATAAAAAAAAAAAAACAATGTAACGACCGTCTGTGCTCGTTACATATCAGTAAAGTTACTTAAAAAAAAATGATCAAAAAAAAAAATATTTTACTTAGGGTTAGTAATTACGGTACACGATTGACGAAGACATTTACAAAACATCCGGTTAATAATTTTACAAAAAGACTATATACAAAAAGAAAAAGAAAATGTTGACTATCGCTTACCTAAGGACCATTTACGTTTACACCCCTCCCCACAAGAGTTCTATTTTATTTTATATTTTATTTTTACACACGGCATGACAAGCAAGTTATTTTATAAATTATTTATTTAAGAAGGTTGCATTGAAGTAAATATATTTTGAAAGATAATGGATTTATACGTGTATATTTGCAGCACAATTATAAATACCACCAACTTATTTATGACTGATTAAAATGCTTAAATAGGATTACACTGAAGTAAATTCCCAACAGTACTCATCGTAAGGTACCACATTTCGATCATAAACTTACGTGGCTGTGCGCGCCTATACACGTTAAAGCATAATATATATCAACAAAAAAAAAACATATTTATTGCAACCTTTTGACTTTTTTTTTTAACAAAAATTAGTTTTTAAAATTTTTTTCACTTTCTTGTGTTTAATATATATGCGCAATTTCTTTTACTGGCAGAGCTTTTATAAGATTTAAAGTATACGACTATATGTAAACAGATAAAAATATTTCATTTTGACAAAATTTGCTCAGGGTATTTGCGCCATTGTAACGATCCGGAGAAAGGTACTTAACGTAAATCTACACTACAGGGCGCCATCTAGGCATTTGAACCTAGAAAAATTTATAAGTAGGCAGATACGTAAGTCAAAAAAAAAAAATTTTTTTTTTTTTTTAAATATTTTGGTTCCGGTCGTTAGCCCATGTCACTAGCTCAGTGGAATAGCAGAGATTAAATAATATAAGATCTTATCTAATTATATTTCAATATTAAAAAAATAAATAAAATAAGCCACTGCCAGTAATTAGCATACAAACATTTATTTATGCACATATATATAAGATTTGAAATTATTTTAGTATTAGTTTACACTTTTACATTTAACATTATTTTTAACTTTGATTTTTGACTTTAATTTACATTTCATTACTATTAGATTCTAATTTTACATTTTTATTAAGTTCGCACAGATAAATTTATGAAAGCTTGTTTATCACGTTGAATATAGACCGGTTACATAGATTTCACAATCAAAAACATTTCAAAGTAAACATAAACGATCAAAATACAAAATTATTGATTACTGACAATTGCGGAGGGAAATTTATACGTAACCCATAGTATTCACCGTAAGATACTTGCATTGTCACCAATAACTTAAAAGACATCCGAATAAATACATTTTAGATACTCACTGTAAGGTATCATTATTTATCGAATGTCTATATATTTTGATCAAATATGATAACGCAAAACATAGTTAACCGATCAACAATCCATGCAAGCGTCTATAAACAACTTAAATTTAATATGTATATATTAAATTTGTGGTTTATTAAAGATCGGCCCCACATTGGGTGCCAGTTGTAATGATCCGGAGAAGGAGACTTACATAAACTGCACTATGGGGCGCCATCTAGGCATTTGAACCTAGAAAAATTTATAAAGTAGACAGATATGTAAGTCAAAAAAAAAATTTTTTTTTTTTTTTAAATTTTGATTCCGGTCGTTAGCCCATGTCACTAGCTCAGGGAGTAGCAGAGATTTAATAATATCATATCTTATCTAATTAGATTTCAACATTAAAAAATAAATAAAATAAGCCACTGCCAGTAATTAGCATACAAACATTTATTTATGCACATATATATAAGATTTAAAATTATTTTAGTATTAGTTTACATTTTAACATTTAACATTATTTTTAACTTTGATTTTGATTTTAATTTACCTTTAATTACTATTATATTCTAATTTTACATTTTAATTAAGTTCGCACAGATGGGATTATAAAAGCTTGTTATAATAAGTTGCTATAGATCGGTTACATAGATTACACGGTTAAAAACATTCCAAAGTAAACATAAGCGATCAAAATATAAAATTATTGATTACTGACAATTGCGGAGGGAAATTTATATGTAACCCAATAGTATTCACCATAAGATACTTGCATTGTCACCAATAACTTAAAAGACATCCGAATAAATACATTTTAGATACTCACCGTAAGGTATCATTATTTATCGAATGTCTATATATTTTGATCAAATATGAAAACGCAAAACATAGTTAACCGATAAACAATCTATGCAAGTGTCTATAAACAACTTAAATTTAATGCATTTTTATTTAGGGTCGAGTATGAATACTACATAGATTTGCATTGAAATTAAAATATTCTATCCATATTTAACCTTAGGCTAAAATTCGCAGTCAAACTGGCATCAATCCATCTGATACATCGATGTATTCAATGTAATATGAAATACGGCAGCACCAAAAGAATTAAGAAAAGACATTGACTCTCAATCAGATAGGAATATTACATCTATCTAATGAGAAGAACAATAAAAAAAAACTCCATAGAAAGGAACTGCGTTCTCCGTCTTATAATTCCTTCCATAGGCAAATGGGTGAGTGCGGCGTATATATAAACGATTCTGCCCGTAGCGAATCTCCGATTACATATACTAACTACATCAATATATCCAATCCATTGACCCAATCTAACAACGACATAAATAACCTAAGATTACCCTCCCCTAATATAACTTTACGAATCTATACAGCCATATTGTTAGTGCGGACAGCCATATTGTTAGTGAGAGTTGTAGCCAGTATTCACAATTGTTAATTTGAACATGTCCAGCTAAAAGCGGGCATCTTGTTGCTGTGACTCCACGGGAGAACGGGGTTTCTCTCGTCGAAATGCCTAAACCACCATCATGCCGATAGAAGAGACGAGCCTAACATAATGGGAAAGATGATGCTGCCCAATCAAACTAAACCAAACCAACAGCCAAGAACTTGCAGATAAATCATACCGGTACCGTTTTATTTTTCAAACCGCAGAGCTCTGTGTAATTCTGTGTAATTCTAAATGTAATAATATCTATCTAAGTTAGCTAACTTTCCTTTTAAAATAATGATAAAGCTAAATGTAATCAAAACTTAAAATCCATTTAATAGTTTAATATGTCAATTGCTATCCAAAATTTAATGTGTTAAAGTTTAAATAATCTGACTTATTTATATTTTCCTTTCATTTAAAGTGCATTATGTGTTTAGTTTAAAGTTATATCACTGCGGTTGTGTCTATATTTCTTTGTTTATTTTAAATGCTTATTATATTTTATATGCCAATATTTCGAAACAGTAGGCACTTATTTTTATGTTTTAAGAAGATATTATTTGAAAATCTTCGCGTAATTTATTTATAGCGTCAACTTTCTGCACTGTTTCGAAATCCTATTTTTTTTTATTTAAATGATTTAATATGTGAAATGTGGCTCTTTTATAATCAACCAGTTAAAAACTTAACCTTATAAGTTTATTTAGAATTAAATTTAACATTGATCGTATTTATAAGTATATTTGACATTTAAATTCTTAAGTCCATAGAAATATACTTTCCCTCCTTAAATATTTATTATCTATAAGTAACTTAATAGATCGAACATGTCAAAGTACAGATGTAATAATATTCCCTTTAGTAGCATAGACATTTATTATCAGGCTACGCAAGAGTTGGTCCCAATTTGATAGAGCTAATATGCTATTAACTCGTATTTCATAGTATGAAATATACTATTCTTTGCTTGGCGAATGTGATCTTATTTTATAAAATTATTCTCGTTTTGCTGCTATACGTAATATACGTATCTTAAGATGGAGCCACGGCATTGCCAGCACATCTTCTCTTATAGGGTAGAGCAGTAGCGAAGCCTGAGCCAAGGCCAGGTTAGCACGTAAGACCCCCGCCATTCCTGAACACAATGTTCCCTTTTCACGCAGCATTGCGATCGGTTACAGGGTACCGGCGTTTGTCGCAAGAACCCTGAAGTTATTTCATCCATCCGCAGAGCGACTTTTCTTATTATTGTTTACCTGTGCCATAGCGCATTGGTAAAATCTTATTTCAGCCAACTCTCCCACCTTTATATAACGCTTTCAGCATTCTGAAATTTTCTCTCGAAAGCCATGTTCGATCGATCATTACTTGAGCTGGTTTATGCGCTCGTTATTAAAGTATATTGGGTATTTTAGTAAATAAATCCATGATCAAAGTTTAATAAAATTATTTATATACCAGCCACAAATGTAATAGGATTTGGCTTATCGAGATTTATAGACATAACGTAGTGATTAATTATGTATCAATTGTAAACAATTCCTAAGATGGGCACATGTTAAACTCATCTATGAAATTTAATGATTACTTGTGGAAAGTGATTTTGAATTACCAAATGTTTGTACATTCTACGCTGAATGCTATTGTAAATAAGTGATATATCTAAGAGTTGTAAATAAATATATAATTAATTTAATGTATTTCGTTCTCTGTTTCGTAATTGATTTAATTCAATCCAATTCTAATTATCCTTTATAGTCTATATATGTGAAAACTATGCATTAAGTTAAATTAAATTAGTGATATTTTAGTCAATTAAGAACCTTTCTTTTAATTATCAGAGTCTCATTGCTTCTCCGTGACCTATGTCGGCCGTGTGGAAAGAGATATACTACGTGTAATTTCAAGGTGGTCATTCATAAGGTCGTGAGTCTTGGAATCCTGGTTTACGAGTTGAAGTGCGGTCGGACTCGGGATGTTACAGTCCTAGTCTGGTCAGCTTCGGTCTCTTTTGCTTGGATTCTGAATTCTGTTACGCGAATGTACAAACTTGACTGTTACATAGTATTTTTTTTTTCAAATATATAAGATTTAAAATTATTTTAGTATTAGTTTTACATTTTAACATTATTTTTAACTTTACCTTAGATTTTAATTTACATTTTAATTTCTATTATATTATAAGTTTACATTTTAATTAAGTTCGCACAGATGGGATTACAAAAGCTTGTTATAATAAGTTGCTATAGATCGGTTACATAGATTACACGGTTAAAAACATTCCAAAGTAAACATAAGCAATCAAAATATAAAATTATTGATTACTGACAATTGCGGAGGGAAATTTATATGTAACCCAATAGTATTCACCATAAGATACTTGCATTGTCACCAATAACTTAAAAGACATCCGAATAAATACATTTTAGATACTCACCGTAAGGTATCATTATTTATCGAATGTCTATATATTTTGATCAAATACGAACACGCAAAACATAGTTAACCGATAAACAATCCATGCAAGCATCTATAAACAACTTAAATTTAATGCATTTTTATTTAGGGTCGAGCATGAATACTACATAGATTTGCATTGAAATTAAAATATTCTATCCCTATTTAACCCTAGGCTAAAATTCGTAGTCAAACTGGCATCAATTCATCTGATATATCGATGTATTCAATGTAATAAAATACGACAGCACAAAAGGTTAAAAGAAGAAATTGCCTCTTATGAGATAGGAATATTACATCTATCTCTAAAGAAGAGCAATAAAACAAAAAAAAACTCCATAGAAAGGAACTGCGGTATCCGACTTATAATTCCTTCCATAGGCAAACGGAAGTGTGCGGCGTATGAAGCGATTCTGCCCGTGGCGAATCAATATTACATCTACTAATCACACCAATATATCCAATCCATTGACCCAATTTAACCACGAAACAAATAACCTAAGATTACCCTCCCCTAATATAACTTTACAAATCTATACAGCCATTCACGCCCGACTTAAGTTTAACATTTATATAATTTAACTTAACGGAAAACAAAAATCATAATAAAACTTAAAGAACAAAAAATAAATAAATGGAAATGATTTTACAAAATAAATACATTAAATAAATTTATAACTAATTAATAAATAATGTTGGTCAGATAGAATAATATTGCAATTATTTAAATCTGGAAAGTTTTTAATTTACTGTTCATAAATTTTAAAGTTCTTACGGTTATTTAAATAGTTCATCTTCATATATTCCTTGCCGTTTGAACGTGAATTCCCACGTCGTCCGAAGATTGGTATCCTGTTGGCCGATTTATTTATCCATCCGGAGATTTTTTAGTGTAGTTGGTCCTCAATGTAGAAACGATGGCTCATTTTTCTTCCTTTCTTAACAGAACTGAAGGGATTGAAGCTGTGCGTCTTTTTCAATCCCTCAGCACTAACACCTAGCTGTTACATCGTAATAATCATCAATAACTAGTCACTAATTAATAATTTCCAAAATTTTTCCTTTTATACGTATTCGAAGGATTGACTTAACATTACGTCATCAATGAGATGATCCTTTTCGTTGAGGTCCGATTTCCAAATGGATTTATTTCATTTGCTGAAAGTTTCTATTGTTTTCTTATCTGACCGGTGTTTTTACATTTAAATGCCAAGGCTGGTTTACATTTAACTAATTAACAATCATTTCCATTTCTGATTAATTAACCTGTTTTCCAAATCAAAAATATGTTTAAAGATAAATTTAAAGATATAATTTTATCTCCAAATCTTTTTAAAATTTAGTTTTAAAATACTTTTTCTTTAATAAATTTTTATTTTAATAATTTTTCATTATCTGTGCGATTTAATATATAAGAGTTTAAGTTGATATTTAATTTCAATTTTTAATTCTTAAAGAAAATTTTTAAATGCGAACTTTTTAATTTACTTTCATGTTTAATAAATAAAAATAAAAAAACAACAATGTAACGAACGTCTGTGCTCATTACAATATATATATATATATATATATATAGAGAGAGAGAGATAATAGATATATAGATATTGTAACCTTTTATTTCAGCTCTTAGGCACTTGCAGCCACATTGTATGCCAATTGGAACCTTTTATTCAGCCATGTTGTGGGCCAATTGTAAGCTTTTACATCAATTCTAACTTTTTCATAATAATATGAGTATGATAGCTGTTATAATTTGTAACCAATACAATATCTTTACAAAATGGAACTTGAGGCTATTCTGACTTCTCGGGTATTTGGTGTACTTCTAGCTCTAGTTGGTGCTCCATTTATAACCTTTGTGAGTTGGATGGATCAATGGATGCTTCTCCATTCCCAGCTAACATTATTTCTAAAGCCTATTGGGACCAATGATGATGGGATAGAACATCCATAATCATATTTTCCAGGGTGCCAAATTGCAACTTCAATTAAAATATTGAGGCTAAATCTTATTTCAATAACTTATTAATAAATTTCAATAATGATATCTAATGAATGAGTTAATAAATAATCAATCGATTAAGAAAACACTGAGAATGCATTAAAAATAATAATAATAATAATACTGTTGGAAACTCATGGTTGTTAAAGAGAAGAAATTTTAACCTCAACTCCCATTACAATTAATATTCTCAGTACACTCCCCATTCACTATCATTAAAGTCACAATTAAAATTTTGTTTCAGATTACAAATAGTTCCATGTCCATCTCCAACCTCCTGATCCATTCTTTTCTTTCAAATTTTCCATTTATCTCCTATTATAATCTCTCCTCAGGGTCTTTGAACAATAAGGTCTGGAAGTCGAACAAGCTGCTATGGATTATTGGTGATAAGCACCCCTCTCATGATCACCTCCAAGGTTGATCTTGGCTGTCTTTAATGTAGCCAATGTTGTTAGTCATGGCTAAAAATGTGACGGTTTGACATCACTCTAAATCAGGCACTTTTAATATTACAGTTAAGATTTTGCATTCTTTTTAAAGGTTAAAAAAGTTTGTAAGATGCTGCCCTCTCTTGAATTGATTTACAAGTAAAAAAATCAATAAAACTGATGTTATAGGTCTAACAAAAAAAGTAGGCAGTCTTTTCTTGAATATGATTGACTGTTAAATTTTGACAACAAAGAAAATGGTTGTCAATAACGTCCACATTACAATTTCTTTTGTTTCATTTCAAAAATGATAAACAAATGTTTTAGACCACTTTAAAAATATTTTTTGACAAATTATAAATTATTTTGATAAAATATGCTAAAAATAAAATTATTTTAGAAAAATAGTTAAGACTTTAACAAAAATTATTTACTTTTTTTCCACTGTAAAATTGGCACAAAGAAATCACTGATGTCACAAAACATTTTACTTTCAAAAAGAATTTTATTATTGATATAAAAAAATTATTACATTTATTCTTTTGAGTCATTCTGCATATACATGTTTATATTGTGAGTAAAAGGAGATAATATGGTTACATACATATGGAGAACAGGAAGAAGGCAAAAGTTGGCCAGTGTTTTTTGTAATAATCCAAATTAACTTTATTAGAGAAGGCTTTGAGTGATTTATGTAGTCCATTTGGAACACTTGGTTTATTGGCATTTTCTTGTTCAAAAAGGTCAGATGCCTTAACAAAATAATCTCTATTTCCTATGTGATTTGAAAAGAAAGATTCAGTTCCTTCCATGAGTGATTATAGGGATATTGAGATGCTGTGGATTTTGAACAGACTCCAAGTGTTCTCATAAAGTAATTTTGTTGATAGAATTTCATCTTTTTTTTAATCTTCTTTAAAGTACTGGTGAATATTGCCTTTACATTTGGCAGTGGGATATTGGAGATGATTTTGCATCTAGCTATCCACAGTGTGTATATAATAAAAGTCGATATTCTTATGTGAATGAAGTTTCAGTCTTTCATGCAATCTTTAATAGATAGCATCTTATAATAGTCCATTGAGGTATTTTGGGCTATCATTAGCCTTACATATGTCAAGCCTGTACAGGATAGAATCATATGCTTGAAGGTTTCTTCCTCTCTATTACAGACAGGGCAGGAAGGATCTATGTTTTTTATAAATCTTTTGTAATGGAAGAAATAGTTTGTTGGAATTGCATTCAAGTTAGCCTTAATTAAAAAATCTAAAAATTTTGGCTCCATCAATAAGAATTTGAATAGTGTAATAATTTTGTGATTTGTTACTCCAAGTCTTGGTCTTAATTGTGAAGGTTAGGGGTTCATTAATGAGTGGGCGGTCCATATGGAGATTTTAGTAAGAAAGTACTCAGAGGAGTTGCCATTAAATTTGTAAAGATGGGAGAGGATTTGGTCTATACAAGAGGACTTCTCAGGAGGAGGCATATCTGTGTGAGTTATTGGTTCTGTTGCAAGGATGCTATCATATTTTTGTGTAAGGTTGACTACCACTGTGTGTGCTTTTTGATAGAATATTGCCTGAATAGAATGAAGGGAAATTCCATTCTGTTTTTTATGGAATTTCATTTTTGCTGTGCTGATGGATGAAGTATGACCCTTCCAAAACAGTCATGCACATAGTCTGTAAACTTTGGATAGCATTCATTTTACATTTTCTGCTATTGAATATTTTTATAATTATAAATAAAAATTTATTTTTGAAAAAACTTTCATTCATTTTCATAACCTGACAAATTATTAATATACTTTTTACAAACGAAACTAAAGTGAATATAATATTAAAAGATGAATATATTTTGACGCTTGAGTTTGTGAATTGACCAATTAAAAGTTTAGACTTTTACCTCACTCAGCCAATAAAATAATCAGCATAAAAGAGGTTAAAGCTTGAATAATTTAAGCTTACATTAAATCCTTTAGAAATAACATATTATAAACACTTTCATAATTAAAGTAAAATCATAAGGAAGTGTATCTAGAGAGATGTTTAAATACAATGGATGGGGAAAGGACTTTATGCCCACCCACTGCATCCACTATCACCCAATAACTATCCCTATTCATAAACCATAATTCAACTATGCTGGATTATTTCTAGAGTATTGGTAATCTTGAATATTGCCATGCTTCATAAGCTTGGAAAATTAACCATTTAAATAAATTTTACCGGATATTATTTACCAAAATGATGCTTCAAATATAAACAATAATGTATTGATGTATGATTGGATTTGAGATTTTTATATTGTAATAACCCACAAAACATTGAATTGTATGCAAATTTTTATTTAAAAAATAACAAATTTTATTAACAAATTATAACTCAATAAAAGAATACGTACATTAATACTATGGTTTACATAGCTTTCCCCTGTTCTACAATCATATGATATATAAAAAAAATCCCTAAATCAACAGATAATTTTAAGAGGTTTTAAAATATAAATATTAAGTCTTAATTATTAGGGAATCATGATTGCCATGGGGTAATACTAATAACAGACAGATAAAAATACTAGTTACTTCACATATACTTTGTTCTTACTTTTAACTATGACACAGTACTAAATTTCTCCTCCCAGTGTTTAAATGCTTTCTATTACTGCTCTATTTCTAAGGATAACTCTCCCAATAATAAAATTTAATAATTTCCATTAACTATTTTAATCTAATATGCCTTCACACTATGCTTTACAAAGGAGAAATTTTATGTATGGTTGGTCTTCTTGCCATTAAGTTAATTTTAGTTACTTTTCAAAGGTCAACAAATTGGTATCTAGCTTAATCTTTATCACACATGCATACACTCTATATTTATGTTCTTGTGACAATAATAATATTTCAGTAATCTTACCATTCCAGCAAAGTTATCAGCTGGATGTGGATATATTTTCTAGATAATTTTATATACGCACTGCTTACGATGTTCTCAGGTTTTATTTAACCCTTAAGTTAATATTTATTTACATTATTATTCTTGACTTTAATTGATTAATTAAAATTTATCAACAAAACAATGTTCAAATATACCAATTGCACATACACTATCCACACTCATCCTGACATCAAATTGAGTTTGCGACCCTGTAACCAACATTTATAAGCACTACTTAGCAATAGCTGTAATTCATATACCCGTAAGGAATATCAACATTAATATGAGGTAGGCAGTGACCCGAATAAGAGAAAACCTTTTCATTAAGGTTGAGATATGCTAGGATTTTATCGCTAGTCATATAGAGTGACTTGGGTTTACCTATTAACCTCTGGCCATCAATAAAGAAATCATCTTACATTGTAGAAATAACCAAGTGGGAAACTCTTCCACTGTATTTAAATACTTTATAAATATGGAATAAATATCTTACTGAGTGAACTAAACTATGACTCCACTAGCTTGGTGGGGACTCTTTGTCCATCCACATATATACAGGTCGAACATCAATTTGTACAGAGTAAAACTTTCACATCTACATTCCTATTGCAAAATAGTACACCAGAACATTAGCCAACAATTTTTCCAAGCCTTAATTAGCTTATATCTAACTTTAACTTTACAAGATAATAGTAATAGCAATAAGAAATGCATATTAAAATTTTAAAACTATTCCTCTGCACTTTTATAGGATAAGGATGATGTTTTAGCCCAACATTCACACAACCTTTATAAAACATATCAATAAGTCTAAGCACTTGATAATAATACCTGATCCAATCCAAAAGCATTTTACTTAACAATATCTCTCACTCTCTTCATTAAAAAAATGTGAAAGCATTTAAAATAGGCACATACAAAATGATTTGATATTAACTTATCTACCCCCAAAATAATAATAATAATAAAAGCATTTAAAACAGGCACATACAAAATGATTTGATATTAATTTATCTACTGCCAAAATAATAATGATAATAAAAGCATTTAAAACTGGCACATCCAAAATAATTTGATATTAACTTATCTACCCCCAAAATAATAATAATAATAATTTTAACATGGATTAACTTTAAATGGATATATATGATTAAAAAATTTTTTTCTTTAGATTAAATCTTTGAAATGAATAAAAAATAATAAACATATACTTAAACAGTCCTCCTGAATTGTTCTTCTGACCTCTGGTTTCCATTTTTCTCTTTTTTCCTTCTTTGGTTTGTTTGTGTGCACCCATGGCTTTATGTGAAAGAGTCACTGTTATACACATTCAATTGCTATGCCAAAATGTACAATGTTTTCATGCTGATGATAAGATTTTCTCCATTTTGGGTTCTGGGGATTAACTACAATTTATAGCTGAAAAGAACTTACTTTTAATTTTTGAATATATAAGTTCATTTCTTGATGTACTTCTCAGTTCACTTACAACTGATTTGATGCTTTATATGAGATTATAGTGTTCAAATTTGATGCTTCATATGAGATTGCAGTGTTCAGATTTGATGCTTTATATGCAAAATCATAATCATGAAGTTGATTAATTTCAAAGAGAATGGGATGTGCACCTAATATACACTTACTCAACTGTCATTTTTCTATGAATCTTATTAAATTTGGCTAAGTTTATCATTCAGGAGACAGACAAAATATTAACAATAAACGATTTCTTTTCTCTCTTTTTCTTTCTTTTTTAAAAAAAAAATCTCTTTAACCTGATAGCAAGGCTTCTCAAGATAATTGATGATGAGAGAGCCTGAAAATAGTAAGCCAAACAACCCATAACAACTAACAAATCAAGCTCTTATATTGTCTGGGTTCCTTCATCTCCCCCTCCCCTGAATGGTTGACCTTCCAAACCATTTACAGTCTGTGTTTTCCTTGATTAATTGCCTATTGTTTCTTTTTCTTTTTTGTTGCTTTAAACTTAACCCCTCCTGAATGACTGACCTGCCAAATTCATGTCAGGATTCCAATGGATCGACCACCCATTGTTTTAAAACTTACACATTCCTGTGTCCCAGATATCACTTATTTACTTTAGTGATTTATTTTAGTAATTTTCTGTTCATGGAAATCTCCCCAAAGAACAAATGAAAGGTAACTCTCCTCTCAGAATAAATGAGAGAAAGCTCTTCTCTCCCCCTTTTTCTTCAATAATAATAAAAAAAAGATATAGAAACCCAACTTCAAACCCAGAATCTTGACCAAAATTTTGGGATGCTATGAATGAACTATTAAAATGAATTAATTCTTCTTTAAAGGAGTTCCCCACAAGATAACACAGGATAATTATTATTCAATTGTGAACTTTATAATTAAAATTCACAACTAAATCATATACATACACACATTCCTCACATATACAATTCTAATTAGACTGATTGCTTAATACTCTGATTAATCCTTGATTTTTTCCCTTTTTTTTTACAATTTGATTTTATAAATTATTGAGTTTTTAACCTATTATTGTGAAATTACAACTATCTATTTTCACTCTCCAGAGTAGTTTTGTAAATCACACAGCCCCTCCCTTTCTTCCAATTTCCAACTATTAGAGTGATGTATAAACATTGCTAATCTATAAAATTATATCTTTGGCTATTAAATTGTCCTATGAATCAATACTAAATAAAACAATTTTTTGCTTAGAAATCTTTTATAACAAAATGTTTAGTTTGCATACTAAGTAAAACGTACACAATTCCTAAGAATATGGGTTCAAACCTAGCATTGTCTAGAAAGTTTGTCTATTGGAAAAAAATATATATAACCTATGAGGAAAATTTTTATTAAACACTGTCTTACATAGCTAAGTCTAAATCTAATGGAGCTTTGGGCAAACTCAAGGGCTACAATATATATATATATTGTAATGATATATAAATATGCCGTTACATTAATTTAAAATAAAATCTTAAAGTTCGCAAATAAAAATAAATGTATTAAAAAAAAAAACAACTAAACGCTAAAATTAAAATGTTCGTTAAACGTATATATTCGCACAGATACTAAACTTTAAAAATATTTTTTTTATAAATAAAAAAAGGTATTTGAACATACTTTTTTTTATAAAAAAAGATTTAAATATAAAAATAGTTTAAAAAAGAAATAACATCAGTAAAAATAAAAACAGGTATTAATTAATTCCTGTAATCTGTAAATGGAAAAGGATTGTTTATTAATTATCCAAAAGCTGTGTAATTAAAAAGTCAGATGAAAAATAGATAAGAGAAGAAAGAGATTTTAGCTTGACCAATGGAAGCTAATAAAGGCCTGGACCATAATGAAAAAAAAATGGAACAGTGATGTTTTTGTTCATGGAATCCATAGGAGGACTATAAAAAGAAAAATACTGAGTTCCAGAGAAGTTTTCCGGCTTGTTTTTGAGGGTCGTGATAGGATGCACATATCACACACTCTCTCTCTCCATTTTAAAAATGAACTGACTGTGATACTGAAATGAACCAGCTAATGCTACCTCCGGAACATCTGACCGGGTTTTCAAATAAAGACTCCGTGGGAATTTACATCAAGAGCAGTGATTCTTCTACTGTAAGCTATTGACATGAACTCTAAAATTTAAAACTAATTAAGAACTTTCGTTCAAGCTTATGAACTTCTATCTGACTTTTAAGTTTAAAATCAATTGATAATGTTTAAAATTTTATATGTTTTGCTTTGAAAAAAAAATCATTTCCATTTTATTATTTTTTTATTTGTATTAATACTTATCATATAAATTATTTAAATGCATGAAATTTAAAGTTGGGTATAGACATTGCATAGATTCATTAGCGGTTAATTATGTTGCTGTTTCATAGTCGATTGGAATATATAAGTCATCATGTCACTGCAGTGTCTTATGATGAACACCATTGGGTTTTTTTTTCCCTATGCAATTGACATTATCGATGACTTTGTATTTTGATCGGTTATGTTTATTTTGGAATGTTTTTAACCGTGGAATCTGTGCAGCCGATCTATACTCAACATTTTAAAACAAATTTTATAAAATTCATCTGTGCAAACGTATTTAAATGTTAAATTTAAGTCAGGCGTGAATGGCTATATAGTTTAGTAAAGTTATATTAAGGGAGGGTAATCTTAGGTTATTCGTTTCGTAGTTGAATTGGCTAAATGGATTGGATATATTTGTGTAATTAGTAGATGTATTATGAGATCCGCTACAAGCAGGATTGCATATATATGCCACACACCTTCTGTTTGCCTATGGGTGGGTTTGTAAGATGGCAAAGGACCGCAATTCATTCCTATGGAGTTTTATGTTTATTGTTCTAATTGCCAACAGATGTAGCATTCCTGTTGGTGGAGAGAAATCTTAACAGTGCATATCTGCCTACTCATAAATTTTTCTAGGTTTAAATGCCTAGATGGCGCCCTGTAGAGCAGATATCATAGTTTGCGGTTAGATTCGATCTTCACTTTCTTTTCGATTGTTATAACTGGCTACCCAACTTGGGCCGATCTTTAATAAACACGAGTGCCCTGAGAATTTTAAAAGTGAATCATGCCCATAATATTTTTTCTGAAATTAGTATAAATATATTTGTTGCATTGACATGGAGTTACAGTTTGAAATTTTGTCTTAAAGGTACTGCCAGTAAGAAAAATTGCGCATATGTAAAGATAAATACGAGAAATAAAAAGTAATAAATAAAATGTAATAATAAATATACATCATAATTTTTTTTTTAAAAAGTCTTGTTTAAATTAAAATCTAATCGTTCAACTTGCGTAAGTAATAGTTAAAAGTAGAAGAAAAGAAACTTGGAAGGGAGGGGGCAGAAATTTAGCTGGTAGTAAGGAATCATCAGTCAACACTTTTTTTATCATTATATTTGTAATTACTGTTTTGTCTTTTAAAAAAAAACATTTTGTCCTTTTGAAATTTGTGTAACGTAATTACTAACACTAAGTAAATTCTTTTTTTTTTAATGTTTTTATTTATTTGAGGAAGTTTACTGATATGTAATGATATATAAATATGCCGATACATTAATTTAAAATAAAATCTTAAAGTTCGCAAATAAAAATAAATGTATTAAAAAAAAAAAAAACTAAACGCTAAAATTAAAATGTTCGTTAAACGTATATATTCACACAGATACTAAACTTTAAAAATGTTTTTTTTTATAAATAAAAAAAAGGTATTTGAACGTACTTTTTTTTATAAAAAAAGATTTAAATATAAAAATAGTTTAAAAAAGAAATAACGTAAGTAAAAACAAAAACAGGTATTAATTAATTCCTGTAATCTGTAAATGGAAAATGATTGTTTATTAATTATCCAAAAGCTGTGTAATTAAAAAGTCAGATGAAAAATAGATAAGAGAAGAGATTTTAGCTTGACCAATGGAAGCAACTAAAGGCCCGGACCATAATGAAAAAAAATGGAACAGTGACATTTTTGTTCATGGAATCCATAGGAGGACTATAAAAAGAAAAATATTGAGTTCCAGAGAAGTTTTCCAGCTTGTTTTTGAGGGTCGTGATAGGACACACATATCACACACTCTCTCTCTCTATTTTAAAAATGAACTGACTGTGATTCTGAAATGAACCAGCTAATGCTACCTCCGGAACATCTGACTGGGTTTTCAAATAAAGACTCTGTGGGGATTTACATCAAGAGCAGTGATTCTTCTATTGTAAGCTATTGACATGAACTCTAAAATTTAAAACTAATTAAGAACTTTTGTTCAAGCTTATGAACTTCTATCTGACTTTTAAGTTTAAAATCAATTAATAATGTTTAAAATTTTATATGTTTTGCTTTGAAAAAAAATCATTTCCATTTTATTATTTTTTTATTTGTATTAATACTTATCATATAAATTATTTAAATGCATGAAATTTAAAGTTGGGTATAGATGTTGCATAAATTTGTTAGCGGTTAATTATGTTGCTGTTTCATAGTCGATTGGAATATATGTCATCATGTCACTGCAGTGTCTTATGATGAACATCATTAAGTTTTTTTTTCCCTATGCAATTGACATTATCGATGACTTTGTATTTTGTTCGGTTATGTTTATTTTGGAATGTTTTTAACCGTGGAATCTGTGCAGCCGATCTATACTCAACATTTTAAAACAAATTTTATAAAATTCATCTGTGCGAACGTATTTAAATGTTAAATTTAAGTCGGGCGTGAATGGCTATATAGTTTTGTAAAGTTATATTAAGGGAGGGTAATCTTAGGTTATTCTTTTTGTAGTTGAATTGGCTCAATGGATTGGATATATTTGTGTAATTAGTAGATGTAGTATGAGATCCGTTATGGGCAGGATTTGCATATATATGCCTCACACCTTCTGTTTGCCTATGGGTGGGTTTGTAAAATGGCAAAGTAACACAATCCATTTCTATGGAGTTTTATGTTTATTGTTCTACTTGCCAACAGATGTAGCATTCCTGTTGGTGGAGAGACCATGTCTTCTCTAACTCTACTTACTGTTCAGACGTGCATTCCTGACAGTATAATATTTTGTGTTGTTGTATTCTCATGCTACATTGAATAGATAAATGTATCAGATGGATTGACGTCAGTTTGACTATGAACTTTTTGGCCTAAGGTTAAATAAGGGATAGAATATTTTCTTTTCAAATACAATCTACATAGTCTATTCATACTCGACTCACTAAATAAATATTAAACTCATTATTGAAATTTATTTAAATGTAAAATTAAAGATTAATATAAACATCTAAAATGTTAAACTTATTCCTCAAATTAGAATGATTTTATATGTGCATAAATAAATATTTTTATGTGTTAATTTCTGGCAGTGGCCTTTTTTTTATATATTTGAGATATAAAGTTATATTTTATAATCTCTGCTGTTCCACTGAGATAGTGACTTGGGCTAATGATCTAAATATTTAAATAAAGTGGAATCTTAACAGCGTGTATCTGTCTACTCTATAAATATTTCTAGGCTTAAATGCCTAGAAGGTGCCCTGTAGAGCAGATATCATAGTTTGCGGTTAGATTCAATCTTCACTTTCTTTTCGATCATTATAATATATATATATATATTTGCAGACAAGATATTATAATAAGGTTATAGTCTTATACATTGGATTTGCATTATTAAAATTAGTTGAAACAGCTTATAGATTTAGGTATAGATACACAGAATTAAGTGTGTTATTTTTATCTTCAATTAAATATCCTTTACATTAGTGATTGATACAATATGTGGCTTAATAGTATTGTATTGTTCCATAAAAAATAAACTCTTATTTAATTTCTGGCATCCCATAGTTATGACAGTTACATTTTTGACATCGGGCAGTGAAGCTCAATTAATATAAATTCATGAGTTAATAAATTATATATATATATATATATATATATATATATATATATATAATATATATATATATATATATATATATATATATTGTACCAGTAAATAATGTTACATTGGCTTGAACTTTGTAAATTGCAGCTCATTAAAATAAATAGGCGATTTTTTTAATAAAAAAAGAAAAATAATTTTATATTATATGTTATATTAAAAGGTTTAAACTGTGTAATTAAAAAGTCCTTTGTGGTTATAATTTAAGAAAATTAAATAGGTTATTCAATTTATTAAACCTTGAAAAAAAAAGTAAACTTATAACCTTTTCACCCCTAAAAGTTAAATCATTTTAGTTTTAATTAATGTATTTTGTATTTTAAACATAGACTTAAATTTCTTTTTTTAATTTTGAATAGATTAACAGATTTAATTAAGCTGTAAGAAGATAAAGTTGTTATTCATTTTTTATTTATAATGAAAGAGATAAGAATAAAAGAGACTAAAGTAAAATTTTGCATTTTTTGTTATTTTATCTGTATGAATATGGTCACACAAATGAGTAATTTTTCTATAAATAAGTTGACATATTTCCTACTAAACCAACACTCATTAGTTGGTCCAGATCATCTCTACACATATATACAATCAATACTCAGCTTATATTCAGATAGCCAATCTTCATATTTTAAAGAACAGGCTTCAATCCACACCAACCCACAAATCTTCAACCATCCATTTCATTGAAAATCTGATGATAGAATGCTCAAAACTCACATTAGTGCCAATCTTCTCATCTTACTCATGTTGATCAGAAGTCACTCTGATCCCTCATGTACAGGACATAATCCATTTACATACATATAAGGGATGGGCCGACCTTACAGAACTATATTTTTAATATGATTTTTTTTTCTACAGTACAAGTTTTTTCATACCTGCACTTCAATATGTAATATATAGGGGTTTGAACTCAGACTTTCACATGACTCTCAACTATACATGATATTTTATATTGATGATACACTTGATCACACACATGTCAAACAAGATAAATAATCACCAATAAACATATTTCGTGCTAAACCAGCACTCATCAGTTGGTCCAGATCATCATCTCCACAAATATATACAAGCAATGCTTGACCTATATTAAGATAACCAATCTCCATACCTTAATGGACAAGCTTCAATTCACTCAACCCCATAACTCTTCAGCCATCCATTTCACTGCATTCAAACCCCTATATATTACATATTGGAGTGGAGATATGAAAAAGCCTGTACTGTAGAAAAAAAATTGTATATTAATTATATGTGTGTGTAAATTATGGTATGTCTGTTATAGGTGGGTATTCACTTAAAATATGTATGTATAATAATATAACTTAAATATGCATAAAAAAAGAAAAAAACACTTAGCTTTAAGTTATTTTTTCCTATAATCTATTCATCAGTCATGGTTATCCATCATTCGGAGTCATTTATCAATTTCTCATTCTAAGATATATTACTGATTGTTTTCTTTGTCAAATTATGCAATATAAGTAGATTTTGCAGTTTCACATTCATTGGTGGTCAGCATAGCATTTTTTATTCATCATTCCATTTAAATCATGTACATTAAACAGTAAAAATCCCTATCCCTTCCTTCCAGAATGCTCTACTCACAATACATTTTCTTTGGCTGCAGGCTAAGGTTAAAATACAAAATGTTTAAGGGAAACTAAGTATGTTTTCTTTCTTATAAAACACATTTCTGTCTCTATAGTAACATAAAATACAGTCTAGATTTTTAACCATTGGTTTTTTGAACATATGATTTTTTCTTCTAATTTTAATAAAGCATTATTGTCATCAATAATTTAAGAAAATATTTTTTTAAATTTTAATAAATAAATGATTCATTTAGTCTACATTTAATTAAAACAAACATATTTTTATTAATCATCTGACCTTGAATTGTTCTCTTTATTTAATAACTTATAAACTATAGACAATGATAAAATGAAGATGTGTGTATACCACATATATCCCTTCTTAATAGAAAATAAAGAAAACAATTTTAAACAATTAACATAAGGTCAAAACTATAAAATAAACATTCCATCGATAAATCATATTTAATCAAAATTAAAACATCATAATAATGAAATTAGTGTGTATATACAAGTATGTGTCTTACATACTTAAAAAAATCTAAACATATTAAAATTAATAAGATCCTATAATAATTATATTTATTGGCGCTCTTACATGCTAATTGAATATTTGTAGACTAAGTTTATGATGTCATATACATTATATGACATTTGATTGACAATATTAATCCCTTCATTTCTAAGAAATAAGGAATCTCTGTGACAAATAAAATCACTAATATAATAATCACTATAAACTAAATATTTCTACTATACCCATAATGCATCACACACTTGATTGCAATCTTGCCATAAACTATAATATCTAAATCATTAGTCTCACAAACAATATATATATATATCAATGACCTTATTTTTGATACAGAAAATTTATCATATTCATGGCAATGTATCTCATGGTAATAAAATCATTTAGACTTTAAAGGTTTTATTTCTGAAGACAAAATGTTATGTCTCATCATTATTTAAGCTTGTGATGGAATCTCTTTTTATAGAAATATTAATTTATACTACATCTAGATTAATATCATTATATGAATGATCATGTTTACTGTGACTTCCCAAACTACGGACCTTTTGTTCCTGTCTATTCTGTACCTTCTCTAATTTCTTATCATTAATTTGTTGATACTCATTTAATTCAGCTTCTAAACCTTTATCCTTATTTTGGGATTCTAACTCATCCTCTAATTTATATAGACACTCTTCTATCTTATTGACTCTTATTTACATTTATCTTCGAATTTTTTTCATTTTAACTTCTGATATTAGACCCACCTTTCAAATTATTTATTTGCTTCTGTCCTATTCTTATTTCATGAACTAATTTCGTTTGCATATGCCTGAGTTTTAGTTTAAGTTATCCACATTGCTTCATTTCTTGTTTAAATAATCTTATCAAATTCACAGTATTTGAATATGTGTAATAATTTCATAAGTCATTAGATCTATATATGTGAATATCTTAATATTTTAATAAAAAGGAAAGTTTTCATAATAAAATATATATGTATTTTTTACAATGTTTAATATTTCTTTTCTTAATTCAAATAAACTGTTATTTTGATTTTTTTTAATTAGGACCTAATATTTTTTTGAAAATAAGATTACACTTGTTACTTCAACATATTTGATCTTTTAAATGTTAGTTATTTGCCTTTATCTAGCATACCCTGAGATATAATATGTCAATATTATAATTCCGTATAATTGTAATTTATCTGTAGCACAATAAAATAATAAAAGGAATTTTATCATCTCTTAAATAAAAATAAAATAGGTATATGAGAAGAATTTGCATCTCTTGGATAAAACAAGTTTGTAATAAGAGAAATTCAGCAGCTGTTATACAAATAAAAATTATAAATATAACATCAAGTATACAAAGGCCACTATTCACATTTTCCACATAACAAACTAAATTTACCAATATTTTACTTCTATTACTCACTAAATATCAACACAATTTCTTTTATCCTGGAACAATGTTATAATATTTAAATTTAATGAAATTATATAAAAATTAATTATTTAAATTATATTTTTATTATTTTTTGGTAATATTAAAGTTAATTTTAGAAACAGTTGACCTCATTCGAAGACAAATGTCCAAAATGTGTGTATAGGTATACAATGTGGACAATAGAAATTTTAGCATTGCATGGTTTCTATGAGATAACCATAGTAATTTCAGATCTTATTAATTTTGTAGTAAGAGAAGGTTGTTTATCCTTAACAAAAAAAAAAAAAAACTTGATATTTTATAAGAAACTTTTGATCCAATTAGATCATCTTCTTTTAATATTGTTTTAAAAAAGACAACAATAGTAAAGTTGTTAACCATGATAGTTGGCTAGATAAAGATAGTCTGGTGGGACTCATAAAGCTACTATTCCAGTTGCCTACATTACTGCAAATATCTATGGCATAATGTTAAAATAAAATAAAAGCCTATCTAACAAAAAAGTAAATTATCTTTTCTAAACCTCAGCTTTGAAGAAGTTACATCTTACAGATATCCAGAGAGGAAATGTTATTACATGGACCAGTTAATAATTTATCAACACTTCCAAGAATTTTTAAATTTTTATGTCACCTGTAATTGTCTAAACAAGTTTTGGGAATAATAGACTTTTTATGTAGAACTTTTAAAATTTAACGAAAATGAACTTTCTCGTGGCAATCTTCACTTTCTTATTTTGTCAATAAGTATCCACCCAAAAAACTGACTGAAAATCAGATTCAAAATGAACTTTGAATTTAGGATTTAGATTTTTTTTAAAATAAAGACATTGTTTACATTAATAATAATTTTATTATGAATTGTTTGTTGCTATGCATTTTTTCCATACCTTTCCTAAAGAAATGTTCTTTTAAAACAACAAAGGTAATATTTAAATTTTTTGTTTTGCTTTATGTTTGCAAACATCCCAGATAATATTTTGATGTGAATGATTATACATATTAAGGGTTATATAATGATTATTATAATTTATTATCATTTTATATTTTAAATTTTATAAACAAGTCGTCGTCATTGTCGTCGTCGTTCAGGGTAAAAGGCAAATGTTAATATTTATTGAGTCGTTAGAGATACAAGTACTAGAAGTAAGACATTGGTAAACTTAGTTTGTTATATGAATAATTTAAATTTTGACCTTTATATATTTGGCATTGTCATATGTGGTAATATATTTTTTTTATTTATATAAGTCTGAAGTTTAATCAGTCATTAAAATCTTTGAAAGATGATTTTTAATATTAATAGTGTTTAAAATTAACTTTTTTTAAAATAGCTTTAATTAATTTATTATATATACATATGTTGTAATGATCCGGAAAAGGTAGACTTAAAGTATCTGCACTACAGGGCGCCATCTAGGCATTTGAACCTAGAAAAATTTATAAAGTAGGCAGATACGTAAGTCAAAAAAAATCCTTTTTTTTTTTAAATATTTTGGTTCCGGTCATTAGCCCATGTCACTAGCTCAGTGGAATAGCAGAGATTAAATAATATAATCTAAGAGTATATAAAAAAAGAATAAATTAAGCCACTGCCAGTAATTAAGATACAAACATTTATTTATGCACATATATATAAGATTGAAAATTGTTTTAGTATCAGTTTACATTTTAACATTTAACATTATTTTCAACTTTACTTTAGATTTTAATTTACATTTTAATTTCTATTATATTATAAGTTTACATTTTAATTAAGTTCGCACAGATGGAATTATAAAAATTTGTTTTAATAATGTTGAGTATAGATCGGTTACATAGATTACAACGGTCAAAAACATTTCAAAAGAAACATAAACGATCAAAATATAAAATCATTGATACTGACAATTGCAGAGGGAAATTTATAAGTAACCCAATAGTATTCACCATAAGATACTTGCATTGTCACCAATAACTTAAAAGACATCCGAATAAATACATTATAGATACTCACCGTAAGGTATCATTATTTATCGAATGTCTATATATTTTGATCAAATATGAAAACCCAAAACATACTTAACCGATAACCAATCCATGCAAGCATCTATAAACAACTTAAATTTAATGCATTTTTATTTAGTGTCGAATATGAATAGACTACATAGATTTGCATTTGAAAATAAACATTCTATCCCTATTTAACCTTAGGCTAAAATTCGTAGTCAAACTGGCATCAATTCATCTGATATATCGATGTATTCAATGTAATAAAATACAGCAGCACAAAAAGTTAAGAGAAGAAATTGCCTCTCATCAGATAGCAATATTACATCTATCTGCGAAGAAGAGCAATAAAACAAAAAACTCCATAGAAAGGAACTGTGGTATCTGACTTATAATTCCTTCCATAGGCAAACGGAAGTTTGCGGTGTATGAAGCAATTCTGCCCATAACAAATCAATATTACATCTACTAATCACACCAATATATCCAATCCATTGACCCAATTCAACTACGACACAAATAACCTAAGATTACCTTCCCCTAATATAACTTTACAAATCTATACAGCCATTCACATCCGACTTAAGTTTAACATTTATATAATTTAATTTATTGCTCAGCAAAAATCATAATAAAACTTAAAGAACAAAAAAAAATATAAATGGAAATGATTTTACATAAATAAAAAAAAAAATACATCAAATAACATTATTAATAAAGAATTTAGTTTGGTCAGATAGGATTCTATTTGTATTATTTACTAAAAGGTTTAGAATTTAGAGTTCTATGTTTTCAAATGAAAATAAAGTTCTTACGATTTTAAAAATGTCCAACTTTATCCGTTGCTTGCCATAAACGTGAATTCCCATGCCGTACTGAAGATATTTGTTTTGTTAGCCATTGTTTTTATCCATCCGGAGGTTTTTGCTTTAACTGGTCCTCAATGAAGAAAACGATGTTTCACTCCCTTTTCTTTAACAGCTGAAGGAATTGAAAGTGCATCTTTCAATCCCTTCACCTCGAACTCCGTACTAATACATATAGTCACATCGTAATAATAATCCATCAATAATTTTCAAACTTGTCCTTTCGCTGAGGTCCGATTCCATTGTTTTTCTCTCCTATCTGACCGCTGTTTATACATATCAATGCCCAAGGCTAGTTTACTAATTAAAATAATCATTTCCATTTTCTGATTACTTAATGTGTTTTCCAAAATTAAAGATATATTTTTATCTCTAAATCTTTTTAAGATTTAGTTTTAAAATACTTTTTCTTTAATAAAGTTTTATTTTAATAATTTTTCATCTGCGAAAAAAAAAAGAAGTTTTTAAATGCGAACTTTTTATTTTAACTTTATGTTTAATAATAAAAAACAATGTAACGACGTCTGTGCTCGTTACAATATATATATATGATTTGGATGTAGATTTATTAAAATGTTTTAATGCTTGTGTATGACATGCATTATATAAAAGTATTCATCCACTTGTGTGTATAGACTTAAAACTCATTTACACAAATACCACTGTTATTTCATAAATCTCTTCTTTCATTTCACCAGTCTTAGATATGTATCTAACTGGTTAATATTATTCTTGTATTTCCTCTGGTTGCCCAGATAGTCTACTGCCTTAAGTGCATTCTATTTACTTAGAAGTAGCCTTATTTTGGTATAATTACTATGCCTACTTTATGTCACATTACTATATTTTGGTAAATTCTTCTGAGCCTCTGACCATTTTTTGATCAAGTTCTTATTCTTTTAACCAGGGTTACCTATGACTGAATTTCTGAGCTCATTATTTTTGCATGGTAAGCTTAGATTTGGCTTTTCATGCTTCTCTTATATTGAATAGCCCTTCTTATTTTATGTATAATTATTAGGTGATATTACATTGTCACACACAGGTCTTTATAAGTGCATGTATATTTAAGCATTCAATGAAATAAATTGAATAATTTTCCTTCTTATTTTTAGTAAAAGTTATTCACACATTGATTACGTATCCTATTTCATAGAAACCACTGTTAGAGATTATTTTAATATGATTGGAATAATTAAAAAAGGAAATAAAATTGACTGTCAAAGCTGTCAATAATGAAGTACTCCAAGCTGAACTGCTGTCAAGGGCAAATAATTTATTTTATGTTAGGTCCACTCATCATCATTAGTGAATATTCTGTCACCTCAAATATTTTTTTAGGATGTGATGTGATGTATTATGGCTTCTCCTTAAACGAAGTCAAGAATATCTCAGCAATTATGCTCAGATAAACCTGTTAGCCACTTTATTTTACATTCCCCACTCTAAATTTACCCATAATCTGCTCTATCCCATTTCCACAACATAATCTTTGTCAACTCTATAACTTTTATATCTAAATCCCCCTTATCTTTTCTCAAACCCAACATAAAAACCAATAATTCACTTTCTGTATAATCACTCTTTTCATATTTATTTTTCCACAACTTCATTATATGTACCCTTTTTGTTTTCAGACATTTACATTCAATTAACAAATGCCTAATATTTTCAATTCATTCCTTACATAATTTACAAAATAAATAAATAAATCACCCATATTTTTTCCTCAAGTGAGTAATGTTCTTAACTCGTGTAAGGTATCTGGTAACAATATATATATTTATATATTTACCTTATTATATTTATAGATGTCATTATATATATATAATTTTATCCATTTTTTTTCTATTTTTTTATTAATACTGCTAAATTTTATTAGTAAATATCTAACATTTTCAGCTCCCATTCAGGTCAATCACATGCTAAATTTATTTTATTTTTTTCTATTTTCAGTGGATTCCTGGAAGCTGGAGTTTCTTCTTTTTTTTTTAAATGATGTTTCACTTCATTGTCAATATCGACCATATTTTGTTACAAGATAAATTGGTATAGTAAATAGAGATAAGAAATAGACATGCTCAACATTACTTTTATGAAATAGTAATGCATTAATTTAAAAAAAATCTATATTACAACCTGTTACATAATATACATTATACAAAGAAGAAAGTAGGAAATAGCAGTGAAAGGTGAATATCTAGTAACAGAAATGATAACATCAATGAGAATATTAAGAATGAACAAAATAAATTTTTAAAATCAGTAAAAATGTTGGGGGGGAGGGATAATTAAAAAAGAAAGATCAAGACGATTTGGTTACGATTAAAAAAATAAGTAAGAGCTAAATGTTAAACTATTAGTATCATTTAATAAGTATAAATATCCCTACTGACTAGTCTAGTTAATTAGAAAGTCGCCTAACATTCAATATACATGGACCTAATGATTCAGGTTCGATTCCTATGCTTGTTCTGATAATAGTCAGTCCAACAATATTGGAAAAAATAAAAAATAATATCTTGAACCTTGATGTATAATAACCTGTGTGATATGTGAACTTTAAATAATGTTTGAATTTTTGTAAAGTTTAACAATTAATATTAGATGGTGTAAATAGCCTAACATATAATTTCTATTAAAATACCATCGTCACAAATTTTCAGACAAACATTTAAATATTCATAAGGATATGATATTACATAAAAAACAGTCATTATGAATAATTATGTCTAAAACTAACCAAAATAGAACATCAATTTCCTATGAAAATCTGATGGAGTTCTTTCTAAATGTCTGCAACTAAAACCATCAAAACATATCCAGAGACCTTAGAAAATTATTTAAAGAGCAAGTAAATATCTGTTAAAAAATAATAAATGCTCTAAGGTTTTCCAAATATGAAACATGCCTTTCATTAGTAATATAAAATGCTTTCTGAAAAATAAAATTACTGATAAAAACTTTCCAAAAGTTTTTTAAGTAGTAAGAAGATCATATTCAAAAAGGCACAAAGAAGTAAAAAGATCATCAAAAAAAATATTTTTAAGTGAACCTGGATATATTAAGTGTCCTACTATACCAAATAATTTATCAGTTTCATCAATTAAAAATATTGTTTTAAGTATCTAACATATGCTAATGTTCAGTTCTGAAGAAAAGATTAACTTTGCTATTACGACATATAATGTTGCTTTATTACATGTAATCGTAGCAACTGAGGAAATCACTCAAAAATTGCTTCTAAAAAAGCAGAAAAATTACAATTGAGAATAAAAGGAACATTTGAGAGTCACAAAAGCCTGAAAACAAACATTTCCTAAGATGAGAGAAAGCGATTAAATCTTTCAAACTAGACTAATCCATAACAATGCACTTTGCTAATAAAGGTTATGTTACAATTATTTGGATACAAGTGATTACAATATCAAAGTATGATGTTACTCATAGAAGGCCAATACAAAAGAAATTGCAAAAAAATCCGTACCGACTCAGAAACTCAGAAGGTATTGCAAGTATCTCTCTGGTTTAGAATAAATAAATTAACATTATATTTCAGAAAATTTCTCAGCATATGATCTACTCATAATTCATAAGAACTATTTTTCCATTAAAATATGTTATAAGTTCTAAAATTTCATCTTGTCAAGACTTCTCAAGAATTTCTTATCAAGGTTTTAAATCATTTATTGTACAAGACATAAACAGTTCTTTTTGTCGAGGATTCTATGCACTTTGTGGAATTAATTATGAATATGAAAATTGAATGAATTGACTTATCAATAAGCATTGATGTGGAAAATTTATTCACAAATGTATTCTATGAAAAATCATTGTCTCTTATAAAAAATATTAAATGATGATATTACTTTACAGACTAAAATGTTATTTCTCTTAACAGTATAACAGAACTATTAACAATCTGTATAGCATCAACATAATTTCAAAGCAATGCCAAATTCTTCTAACAACATCAGGGATTACTATGGATTCACCGTCTTCCCATCTTGATTAGCAACATTTATATAAAAAAATTGAAACTGCAGCGATAAATATTACTTCATATTTACCCTAAGTCTGGTTATTATCTCATTGTTACATTTGTAGTATGGCCGCATAATGAACCATTATTTCATACATTTAGGAGACACATTAATAACATATTCTTTCAATTAAATTTACAATACAATCAGAACAAAAACAAAAATTGACTCCTTAGATGTTTTTGTGATAAGGCTCCTTCATTACAAAATCGATACTACCTTTACAGAAAATCCACACACAGAAAATACTTAGAGTATGCATCCTCTTACAATAGAAACACAAAACATGTAATTGTAGTTTGTTTAGAAACAAGTGATCTGAGGAAAAAAATATTTATCTAGAACTCTCATGGAGAATGATTATCATCAGTTTACATTAAGACCCAAAAAGACATTGAATAAAAAACAACTGCTCATACTGTAATATATTCAGACATTCCAGGAATAGCAGATAAACTAAAAAAATCAGCAATCAAGAGCATTTCAGAATAGTTTTCCAAAACTTTATAGCCCATTGTTAGGAATTCTAACCTCTATAACATAAAGTTGAAAAACAAAAGTTGCCATCTATGAAATACTACGTGAATTAGGGAGAATGTATATAAATGAAACTAGTTGACCTATGGAGCAAACTAAGGATTAGAAAAGAAAAAATAGATGTATCTAAAATAATAGATTACATATGTACTTATGAACATATATTTGATTGGAAAAAGGCAAAAATCTTAGAAAGAAAAAAGTATAGTTGACTCTGTTACTGGCTCCTCGTTTTAGTTCCATTTTTCCTAGTTTAGGGAATTAAATGTCCCTAAAATTATTCCCATTTAAAAGAGTAGCTTCTTATCTCTCTTTTCAGATATAAATTATCTCTTCAGATGATCACAAGTCAGAATAATTACAACTTTTCTCTAAAACGCTATGAAAATTATAAGGCAGCCATTAAAAATGCTAGAATTTCTATAAAGATTTTTCTCTTGAAGAAAGTTTATGTTTTATTCAACTTTGCTAAGTGAGGGAATCTGGTTGATGGGAGGTCTCTGGGGGCCTAATTCCCAGCTCTAAAGGAGAAAAGAGCTGGGATGAGGATGCTGTGGTAATCGTTACCAATGCTGACTGTCTCATTCATTAAAAAGAAATAATGACGTTATTCAGTGGATCAGAGATTTTATCTAATAAACAATTTGTTTTACTCCGATTTGCTGACTAAATGAGGGAGTCTGATAGTTGGGAGAGTCCCTTGGGGCCTAAATCCTAGTTCCTTTTGGGGGAGAGCTAGGAGGAGGGCGTTGTGGGATCGTTATCAACATTGGATTTCTCATTCACAAGTAAAGAATTATAGTGTTATTAATTGGGTTCTAGCGCTATTAGTTCAAACCTGAGTCTTTTTCATCTCCATATATTTTTTCTTTCAAAATGCTATTCATTTTTGATTTCTAGACTTTATAAATCATCTCTAATTGTAGCGTTTGATTACCATCAACAGTAAATAATATCATGGATAAAGGCAGCAAAATATTACAGTTAAAATTCACTGTCATTTTAACTTCTACATTACACTATATAAATCAACATTTGCTTTCTAGAGCTTTGAATTGACTTTCAAATGACATTCATATTTGAATTCTGGAATTGATAAATCATCCTGAATTGTAGCATTAAATTACTATCAACAGTAAACCAGCTCATGGATTAATGCAACCAAAACAATACTGTCTAATTGCAATTTGTCATTTTAAGTTTTACAGTTGCCTTGCTGATCTTTAAATTGATGGTTATACAGCATACAATATAAATGTGTATTTCCTAATATATATATATATATATATATATATATATATATATATATATATATATATATATATATATATATATGATTTTGATAACAAGAGGAAAACTTAGTTGCCAGCCATTGAAAGTTCTGGTGATTTTCACTATGATTTATGCTGGGGTTGGGGCAGGTGTTTCACTCATCTTTCCTGCTAGGGTAAGTGAGTCCTGCAGTTGCGAGGGTCCTGGGGCCTTAAGCCCCAGTTGTTGGGAGACTAGATGGGTTGTGAATGCTTTAGGGATCATTACCAGCATTGACTTTCTTGTTATTCTGGGGGATAATGTGTTTCACTATGCTCTGGTTTAGCTACCCATCTTATGAATGAATGTTTATATATTTAACTGGATAAATTATGGATAAATTTAACTTGCCAATTGGATTTTAATTCTTTAAAAATATTAAAATAAATTTAGTTATAATTTAATTTTCTAATAAAAATCTTATAAAAATAAAATCTAAAAAAAAATAAAACAAATGCTATAAAAAAAGGAAAAAATCTAAAGAAGATACTCATCTGACAATGACAAATAAATCCTTTTAATCAACTTAGTATGATAATTCATACTCATAAACTTGTCCTCAGGAAAAAGTTGAAAAATCAGAGAAACACTTATTGATAAGTATATAAAATTTCTACTGACTGTTGATTTTTACAAAGTGTTCACAAATTTAAATGTCCAGGTTCTATTTCCATGTTATTACTGTTACTGATCAGGCCAGCAACTCTGAAGAAAGGAGAACATGACTCAAAATGTATTATACCTGGGTCTTGTTTTATGCGGATTTATTTAATGCGATTTTGAAGTTATGCGATTCATGTTTATTCTTAATATCTTTGTATGTGGTTTTTTTATGCAATAAAAATTATTAGATTAGAAGTCGAGCTCCGATAATGCGCTATTACTTTAAATATTATAAATATCATGCACTCATGTCATATTTAACTTAAAATCAGGATTTCCCCATTTTATATACACACATTAAATTTTACAAACTATAATGTAAGTCTGTTCAAACGTTATAGATGAAAAACACTATGTATGTTGTTGTTTTTGAATTTTAAATCACGTTCTATTTTTGCTTTTTATAAAAAGAGTATGTAATCAATTAATCATTTAGTGTCCACAAGTTTATTGTTAAAAGGTGAGTAACAGCAGAGGGCACAATTAAATTTGACAATTAAAATCTGATTTTTACTTGTAATTAACAATTTAAAAATTAAGTAACGTGATCTGAAATTAAGATGATGTGAAACGATGAAATTTGATTTTTAAACAGAACTGAAAATTACAAAATTAAAGACAAAAATAAGAATTTAATTTTTAATTGTTAGTTTTAATTAAATTTTGCCCAGTAGTGGTGAGTCGATGTCTTTTTATTATCGTAAGTTTAAGTGCTTATTTTTATTTTAAACTTTTAGTTTACTCTAACAAGAGAAAAAAAAAAACACCCAAGAAAATAAATTTCTTTGTAAACAAAAATTTCAATTTTAGATCGCTTAGCGAAATGGGAAGGATCAACAGCGATTGGAAAATGTTTTATTTGTATTTTCTCTTGACTTCGTTTAAGGAGAAGCTATAGTTCCTCACATCACATCACATCATGACAATCTGATGTCTCAAGTAGCGATAATGATTAAAATACCATACATGTATGTAAAAAAATTTAAATTACACATAAAAATATATTGTTTTGAATAAAATTATATACTGTAGTTAATAAAAGAAGTAAAAAAGTTTGTTTTGTATCAATTTTTTTCAAATTTGAAATTTTTTATTAGTCATATTTATTTTCTTATTTTTTTAATGCAAATTTTAAAGTAATTTTACATTGTTGCTTTGCTTTTATGCGATTTTTGGAAAATTACAATAAGTATCTCCCATTTTTCAAGGTAAGTTAAGTCTATTTTTGTGTGATTTCTTTTGGGTGCATTTTCTGAGGAACCTATCTACCACATAAAACGAGACCCATGTGTAGATTATAAACTGTGTGTTATTATTAACAGTTGAATATATTTGAAAAGTTTAAATAATGTTTGAATTTTTATAAAGATATTACTCACTAAATATTAGAATATGCAAGATCTAATCAACATTATGGGAGTAAATAATCTGTTAGAGGCAGAGGTTATAGATAGAAAAAAATGAAAAAAGTGAATAGAGAATAGGGATATGATCACCAATGAGAAAATTCTGAAGGAAAAAAGTCATTGAATGTTGCGATAAATTTCATACCCATCTTCTCTCTTTAAATAATACATTCATTTTTTTTTATATTAGCAATGTTGATAAAAATAATATTTATTGACCTGTATTTCTCATTATATTTATGCTTAGATATTTCATGTAAGATATTTAGTTTTAATTATTTATTTCTTTATTTCTTTAAAAATAATGTAGCAGTATAAAGTACAAAGTAAGCCTACTTCAAACCTATCTCACTTTTTAAGCAATTTAATTCCTAATTCCTTCCTATTAATAATAAAACTTTATTCCCAATACAATTGCTTTCTAACGTAATTCATAAATGTTCTCTGATAAGTCTGCTTTCCTATTTAATCTAAGACTCGTTTCTACAATTTGAATTAATGGAAAATCATTAATTATTATTCTCCCAGTCATTCATAGAACATTTATTTCTTTTTTACTTTTTCGGATTTGTTCATGCATATTTAAGTTTACTTGTAATAACATATGACAAATGTTTTGGATAAATTATGTTCTCTAAGTGATTTAGTGCAGTGATTAGTGGCAGAATCTGGATCTCAAGATTCACAAATTGTATCCTAGATCTATCACTTTTTACTCAATTTTTTTATGAATCCTAAAGCAAGAAATCATTTAATTATTTTTTATTCTTGATTTATGTTATACACCAACATACATTACAGGATTATTATTGCTTATGTTTCATATATGTTGTTCAAAGCAATTCTCTTCATTCTATTCTAGAGTCCAGGGTCGTTCTGAGTACTCAATAGATAATGAAAATAATTGTTGAATCATTAGCCAAAGTTAGCATATCCATATGCCCAAACTAATTTCATTGGTGATAAGTTTGCACTTAATGTAACTATACCCTAATGTGACTTATATTCAGAAGTCATCTTTAATATTTGTTTTCCTGTCAAACTTAAAATTTAAAATTCAGATATTCCTGTTTGTTGACATATGGCATTCTAGGAAAAAGAGTAAAATGTATCTGCATTTGTTATCAAAGAGAAAATTAAAATACTAGTTACTGCCCAAAATCAAATGTCTATAATTTATAAAAGCAAGTTGACTTAAATTCTAACATTAAGATATTTTTTAAAATCTAGGCTATTAGGTTGATAATAAAAAATATGGTTTCTAGGTATACATCACATTAAATGCATAAAATTCAAATGCTTTAGATGAAGCTCTTTTTTGAACTGAAAACTAGTCTGGGATTGTGAATGTAATAGAAGTGGGTATGGTTATAAAAGCATTCCGATTTAGTATTTACTTATTAATCACATTTATAATAGATGGTTCTGAAGTAGAAACAATAAAATGAATTTTAACAGCATATTTTTTGTCTTTAAAATTAAAATATCTTTTATAATCCTCCGAGACTTCTTCACTTGAAATCACACTAAAACACTTTAATTTAACAGGTTAACATTCCAGTTCAATCTCAGTCTTTAATTTTTTAAGTACCATGTATTAACTTTTTCATAATTATAAGGGTTTTCTTATTTATTTTTTATAATTCACAACAATATTAATCTTTATTTACTTTAAAATCTAATTAAATTAAATTAGTATTTTTTTTCTAATTCCCTTTCAGCTATTACTTTCTTATTTTTTATCCCTGCTTTTTATGAAATTAATATTTTCTTTAGATCTAGTCTATATTTTAATATATTTTAAATTTGTCTATTGTTATATTTTTTGGTATTATTTATGTTCTCTATTTTTTAATTTAAGCTCTACTGAGGTCTTAATTTTACTTATTTTAAGAACATTTTTCATTTCATTTCTAGTATTTGAATCTATTTTTTTTTCTTAATTAACTTTTCATACTTCCTGTTTGCATTTAATTCCTGTTAGATTTTTTTTTTCCAACAAACATTCACTTTTTCTACCAATCTTTATAAATCAATATATTACTAACTTGAGGGTTTGATGTTAAGTGTGGCACTCCATGCTGAATTCGTCTCTGACACTGCACCAACTCTTCTATATAACGATATATTTTTTATGTATTATTACATACTTGCCTCTAAGACTCTAGTCACAAGAGCAGGACATTTCATAGATGAAAATACATCGCAAAAGAAGACTAGCCACTAAGTCTTAATTAAACTTTGTTCAAATGTGCGATGGACCATTAACTTCAGTTCTTCTTGTAAATCATTTTCTAATTCTTTGGGATTACTCATTAAGCCAACATGTTTATGCTCATTTATATTTTCTTTATTGTTTTGGTTGTTGTTGTCTTTTATCTTAAAAGTGAAATATCTCTAACGGTGTCCATACTTGCATTGTATATATTTTAATAGCGTTAGTGGATTCCTACATATTTTAAATTGTGCGTCAAATTTATTTTCTTGATGTACAAACGCGAATCTAATCTTTCACAAAAAAAGTTTTAGTACAGAAATGCATTTTTCTATTGCTTAGAGATCTATAAAATAAAACAAGGTTATTTAATGAATATTCATCCAGAACAAAGGTTGAATGTGGCAATGAGAATTGGAAGTGTGTACCCACAATTTCATTATCTCATCTTTTTGGCCATAGAAATATTGTACCAACTTAGATCCTATTACATTTAAAATAAAGCTATTCTGATCTTAAAAACTTTTTACCCACATACTATAATGGATATATAAAAAAGAAAGAAGGAAAGAAATAATATAAGTAGAAGTTTCAGATCAATTTGTTTTTCTACATGTCGCAAGCCATTTATTTCCTTCATTCTTATCTTATATCAACAAGATATATATATTTAATAAAAAAAAAGAGTGTCATTTTTTTCTTAAAAAATTAATTTTTAATAATAGATAAAAGTACCTAGGTTTATTACCTAATCTTGAACAGCGTTTGTATAAAAAAAAATTGTAAGAACCCCAGTTCTTTACGGTAGTTGTTGTGTTTAGAGATAGAAAGCGTTTTTTTTTTTATTTTAAGAAAGCTATAACATCCTCTTAATCAAGAACTTTTGTTCACCTCCATCAACAAAAACTCTGTTTAACAGCATTCTAAAAAATTAAGCTGATTAGGACGACAGATAACTTGTGAATTATTAGTACAGCTCGTATAGAACACCGTGCAATAGCTGGAAATCTCTTTATGCTGGAATTTAATACACTGTACAGGTTTACACACACCTGCACATATAATGTAATATATATGGGATTCGAATTCAGACTTTTACATGACACACAACTCTCCACGCCATCTCATATTGCTGACCCACCTGATCGCACATGCTGAAAAAATAAATAATATCCAATATACGTATTTCATGCTAATCCAACAACTATCAGTTAGTCAGATTACGATCTCCACACATAAATACAATCAGTGCTCAGTTTTATATTAATATAGACAATCTTCATACTTTAATGGACAAGCTTTAAACTACTCCAACCCACAATTCTTCAGCCATCCATTTCATTGAAAATTTGATGATGGAACGCTCAACGTTCACGTTAGTGCCAAGATTGTCGTTCTACCCATGTTGACGTTAGTCATCCTGACCTCTCATGTACATGAGAAAAATCCATTTTACATACATATAGAGGATGGGCAAACCTTTAACGCACTGTTTAAATATGTAATTTAATACATTGTACAGACTTATACACAACTGCACATGTAATGTAATATATGTGAGATTCGAACTTGGACTTTCACACGACCCACTTGATCACACACATGTTGAAAATATAAATAATCACCAATATTTGTATTTCATACTAAGCCAGCAAACATCAGTTGATCCAGATTATCATCTCTACTCATATCTACAATCAGTACTTAGCTTTATATTAAGATAGCCAATCTTCATACTTTAATGAACAGTCTTCAAACTACTCCAACCCACAACCCTTCAGCCCTCTATTTTATTGAAAATCTGATGATGGAACATAGTGCATTAAAGGTCTGACCATCCCTCACATATGTATGTAAAATGAATTATTCTCCAATACATGAGCAGTCAGTATGACTAAATGGTCCAACATGGGTAGGATGATAACCTTAGCACTAACGTGGGCTTTGAACGTTCCATTATCAGATTTTCAATGAAATGGATGGCCAAGAATTGTGGGTTGGAGTAATTTGAAGCCTGTCCATTGAAGTATGAAGATTGGCTATCTTAATATAAAGCTGAGCACTGATTGTATATATGTGTGGAGATGGTAATCTGTTTTAGCATGATATACGTCTATTGGTGATTATGTATCTTTTCAACATGTGTGTGATCAGGTGGGTCAGCAATACGAGATGGCATCGAAAGTTGAGGGTCGTGTGAAAGTCTGAGTTCGAATCCCATTTATGTTGGAATGAAAATTTTTATTAGTGCAGTGGTCAACTTAACCTGGAATTATAAAGCCTGATGTAGATGCCAAATTTTAAAAGTATCTCGTTATTACATATATCAAACGTTGAGAATCTAGAACGAACAGTACTTGTCATATTTCATATAATTTTTGTTATCGTATCTGGTTATAGAATCATTTCAACCGGAGAACACAGCAATAAAAGTATAACAAATGAAGCCTGAATTTTTTTGAAAGTGATTAATCTATAAATTATTGTTATTTCAAAAGGATTCAAACTTTTACTTTCAGCAGATTAAAATATAAAAATAAAATTTTTATGCTATGGTAAGTTTTTATTTAAAATAAAAGGTTTTCAAAAGTAATAATAATATGTATAGCAAATATTAAAATTAATGTTAATTTTCTACAAATAATTTTAACATTTTGTTTAAACCATAAATATGTATTTATTTATTTTTTCTTCTTAATGTAATTTTCTTTTTTTCAAACGCTAAAGCAAATAGAATGTGTAATTAAATTTTTATTCAATTATTAATTTTTAATATTTATTATAACTTATATATGTATATCTGTTAACTATTGATTTTATATTTTGCCAATCTTTATTTATTAAAAGTCTACATGTCCATTTCTCTCTCTCTTTTTCATATCAAACCTAGTTAAATATAGATATCACATATACCCTGTGACACATTTCCATGTTTTTGTTTTAAGGTAGTAGTATGTAACCGAAGATGTTAACATTTAAGACCCTATGGAGACATTTGAACTCAACATATAGATGTTTCTCATTTTAGAGATGGGCACCCTAATCTGCAAATATGGCAGATATGTTTTAAATAAATAAATTTCAACTATAGTGGGAAGGGATAAACTCTCTCTGGACTTAGATGTTTTATGAAATAATAATCTGGAAATATAGTTGGATACCTGTTGACCATCATCAGTTATATATAATATTCAGTCTAAAGATAGTCACTAAACAGTACATGATCATCAAGTTTTATGTTAGCACATAACTGTTATTAAAACAGGCAAAACTCTCCACTGATTACTCTGGTTGGCACTGAGTGGCACTACTGTATGGAGAGTTTTGCCTGTTTTAAAGATAGTCAATATAATTATTTGTAAGACTCAGTAATTCTAGGGTTTAAACCCTCATACATTCTTATATAAAATTGTATACATTTAAAAGAGGAGTAAAACTGGAGACCTGCTTCAGTATATATTTTCAAATAAAATTATTAATAAACTGAAAATATTAAATTATTTCAATATTGCAAATGAGACGGGAATATTAAAATTGGCTAAGATGGCACAATTAATTAAATGGCTTCTCTACAAATAAGGCAAGATATTATGAAATATTAAGGAATACACAATGTGATCAGTGAAAAAATGGCTTGTTCTCTCTCCAAGTTGCCTGAAGTGCAATCTCTGAATCAATCCATGCATGATATAGCTGTATAAATTAGCTATAATTATTATATAAACCATGAAAATATTTACATACTGTCGTGTCTTGGTCATGATTTCTGGCAACAAATGTGACCGCCCATTTTATACTTTCTTAGATTCTCTTCATTGCTTTACCTGCCATCACAAAATATTATGATGCATCTGAAAATTCTTGTGTGACTCATAACTTCACTGGCCTATGCAATTTGAATTATTTCAAATACTTCAGTATTAGTTTTGCCTAACTTAACACAAAGTTTTATATTAGTGTTTGATTCATCATGGATTAATGTACAAAACATTTTATCATGATTCATGTCATAACTCATGATCTGCTTTAATATTTTATGATGAATGACTAAACTTTGTCATTAAGGTAAAATATGTATTGACTCAGAACTGATGCTTTAGGCAATTTGAAGAGAGAACCAAGTTATGATTTCACTACGTATATATAATAAAATAAAATAATGAAAATAATGAACGGTGCTATTAGCTCTAACAAGCTTTATCGATAAAGCTTGTTAGAGCTACTCATTATTTTTATTTTATAATTACAAGCTTATCAAGTTAAATCATGTGATATATACTTGATTTTATTTACTATTATATATATATATATGTGTGTGCGTGTGTAATAATAAATAATCTTATCTTTAAATATATGGAATTGAATCGGAAGTAATTGTAGTTCCCACTGAGTTATGTAATATCAAAAAAACTAAGTTTATAGAACAACAGAGCTAAAAAATAGATTGGTTTTGACATCATTCTATCTTTTCGCAGTTGTTGACATTATATAAATCAGTGGGAGGTACACTTACTTCCATTTCACATTATATATATATATATATATATATATATATATATATATATATATATATATATATATATATATATATATATATATATATTTGTGACCTTTTATCTAGGCCACTGAATTAAATGGTCCAAAATTTCAAATTTTAAAGATATATCTGGCATTAATGGCTTAATAAATGACTTTAATATAGACTGTTTCAGATACACTAGAAAATCTGCTTGAGTGTAGAAGAGATTTTTTATGCATTGTCAGTTTTCAATAGTGATAAAATGATAATTTAACAGTATAAATATGTTTGGTATTTTGTCATTATTGCATAGTAATTGGAAAAATTAAATTTATAAATCTTGTAAATGAATAATTGTAGTAAATTCTTAAGCATATTTTTATAGTGAATTAAAACAGTATTGAATATTCTAGATAGTTATCAAAAATGAAGATAGATGGAGTGATATTAATGATATTCACAGTCATCTATTATTAGTCTTTTTAATTGTATCCCAATTCAATGTAATACAAGATATAAATAACTTTACAGAGTTTGTAGGGGGGGGGAGCTATCAAGAAAGAAAAATCAGTGGAAAGACTTCACATCTAACACCTACAAAATTAAAGAAGAAAGAAAGAGCTGAAAAAAATTATAACTTTGGGATTGAATTGAACAAGATTGAAAAATAATATATTTTAAAACCATGGAATAGAAATTTCACTCCTTGTATACATTTTTTTCACTACTTTTCCATTGATTTAAAATTCTTGTAATTCATATTGGAGAAAAGAAAATGAGAGCCATATTGGAAATTGTCTGAACAAATACGATTTCAAACTCAAAACCAAACAAGAAAGTGTAAGCATGAACTTTTATTTTATTTATGTTAGTCAGTTTTTATATTTTAAAATGATGTGTGAATTATTTACAGTGGCAAGAAAAAGAAAAAAAATGTTTTTTTGTGCTCTTTATAATAAAGAAGAAAAATATGTTTGCTTATAAATTAGAATCTTAATAAAAATAATTTTGAACAAAACTTTTAAAAGTTAAATCAAATCAAAATGAAAAGTTACTTCAAATGTTATAATAGTTAATGAATTTATACAATGAGGAACTTACTTAAAGATTTTTTTAAGGAACAAAAAGAAAAATATCGTCTGATTATTTCTTTAAGTGCCAAATTTAGTCATTAGAAATGAAAACTTAAAATATGTTTACAGTGCTAATAAAAGCAAAATAAAATGCTTAATTCATAATTATTAAACATATTTCATGGAAATTCTTATAAAAGTTAACAAAAGCCATTTATTATATTATATAAAGAAAATACTTAATACTATTAATATGAAACATAAATGAACAAAAATCTATTTTTTTCTAATAACTGGTGAAACAATAGAAGTGATCATAAATATTATTAAAGACATTTTTTTAAAATTTCCTGAAATAAATAAATAAATATTTCTTAATCTTTATTGTGGAACATGTGAGTTAAATGTTTTAAAAATGCTAGGAATGTTTTCAAATTATTCCAGATATTACCAAGTGGATGGAAAAATCAATAAATGCTCTTAAAAAGTTTTATCTTGTTGACCTTAATAAACCTATAGCTTCAGTTTAAGGAAAATTGTCTGCAGAAAATGTGAATAAACATGGTATTCTGATTTTGTTGCTTACACAGTTTTGGAAGTGTTTGATTTTGTTTCACTGTACCAGGAAAAAAATATAATAATAATAATAATAATAATAATAATAATAATAATAATAATAATAATAATAATAATAATAATAATAATAATAATAATAATAATAATAATAATAATAATAATAATAATAATAATAATAATAATAATAATAATAATAATATATGGATGCACTACTCATAAAATGTTTTGCCTATGACATCAGTTTTTTATCATCAGTCAGCTCATAACAATAAGGGAACAAACTATGAACTAAAAAAAATGTGATAATAATGTTTTTTATTACTCATGTTTAGTATTATAATATACTGGTTGTAATATGTTATTAAGATATATATTTTGTTCGTATTTGTGGTATGGATATATAATTACTTTAAGGACAGATAAATGTATAAAGATATATACATTTATTATATTTTTTTTTATTTTCCCAGTTAGTTGAAAATATAATATTAAATATTGTTTATCTAGACAGATATATATATATATATATATATATCAAAATGTGATATATATATATATAAATGTGATATATATATATATATATATCACATTTTGAAAATAGCTTATATATATATCACATTTTGAAAATAGCTTCTGATATTCTATTGATGGGTAAACAGACAGAATAATTTGTCAGAGTTATAGTATAATGACACAATCATTTTATTATATGGAACATTTTATATAAGATTTTACATTTAATAAATTTTGCCTATGAATTAGCATGTCCACTTTAATTATAGAATGTAGGCTATTCTTCATTTTCTACATGTGTTTTTTGTTATAATAAAAACATTATTATGCTTTAAAAATAATTAATGGTCATTTGATTTATAATGTTGGTTTGTTTAATACACTATTAGTTTATTCATTGTGAAATGGATATTTATCTTTTAACTTTTATTGTTAGAATTATTTTTTATCTTGCTAGATTATTTTAGCTGATAAGTATGTGTCACAGATAATGGCATCAAATATAGTATCATTCATATTGTGCATTGGTAGATAGAGCACTCTCCTGTTGTTTATTCCATGAGAGGATTATATTATTGAGGCTGATAAATAGTTAATGCTTAGTTAGCACAGGTAATCCCTAGAGAGGATTATATTAATGGCACATATTCTGTTTTCCTGTGATGAGACAATGTCCACACATTTTGTACCAAGGAAAAATGTATTGGAATCAGCCATATTATTGTACAACTCTGTAATGTTGTTTTGTAGAGTCTCTCTTTATTGTCTGATCCCTCATGATGGTATGTAGTTTTCCACCATGTATGGTGAAGTTCTTGGTATTTTAAAGTGATAGGATAAAGTTAGATTCAGAGACACTGATTTATCTATAGTGTTTTCCTAATTGTAAATAGTGAATGTCAGATGCTGTAGTACCTACATCAGTTTACAAGCAAACCAACCATAACTTATTAGTAATTATAAAATTTTTGTATGGCATAATAAGGGATATACATGTACAATGTCATATAATATTCATCAAGCAGTGATTTGCCAATGGATTGGTAAGGCAGGTTAATAATTGGAATGATTATGTTGTGGACATAGGCAAGGTTTTGGTGTCATGTACACATTTGACTTCTGATGTATGTCCCCACATTAAAATAATAAATTTCTTCATATTGAATAATAATAGTTATTTATTTGTGCTGCATATAATGATTGCATAAATATAATATTCTGATATAAATAAAATAACTATAGAGTGTAATGTGCTATTTTATAACATTAAGTTTAGATTTTAAAGTTTTCACTTATCCTAAAGATTTGAATATACTTTTATTTTATAACTCGAATGCTAATTATGTTAAACAGAGTTTAGCCTTCCTGTCTATATTATAATATAGGAGAAACATAGCTGATAATGATAGTGGTAATGAAGATGTCACTGTAATATACTATTTCATATACTATGTGTATATTCAGTGGGATATACATTATTTTATATACCTGATTTTATATAATGTCTCTGTCTTATTTCAGATGTCAATTATTTCTGTTTAAAAAAAAATTGTAAATAGTGTAAATAAATATTGTTGTGTTCAAAAGTTTATTGAGTTGTCTGTGGTCTTATTGCTAATCACCATACACATTGTTATTGCTATCAGCACATTATCTTATTATTTTGAAGTCATCATCAATCAATATAGTGTATTTGACTAGACATTGGTAAATTGTAATAAATTTGTTAAGCTGTTATATTTTTAAAAGTACATTTAAGGCATCATCACTTAATGATCAAAATATTGTTAACCTGAAGTGCATATATTATTTTAAATAGTATATTAAAAGACAAAACTCTTAAGTTTGATTTTACCTGTTCATTTGAACCATCAGATATATCATTCACCGATCTTGATCACATGGACCACAATTATTTAATAAAAAAAAGTTGGTAAGTTATTGTGTTTAGTTATGAAAAGTTAATTAGTATTTCTTGAAGCTTAAAATTTATAATATTTATGAAGTTTATAAAGTTTATTTGAAACTGCTAAGTGTTATTTGATAATTCGATTTTGTTTTATGAGCCGTTTTGTTTACTATACTTGGGTAGTGGCAAAATCCCTCTAACTAATCCAAGTATATTTTTGCAAAATAATAATAATAAAGTTATTTGAACCCTGAGAAGAATAAGTTACTAATTTGTAGTATAATTTTGAATTTATGGTAAATTTTATATCTACTGTTATTTATTGTATTTGGATTTGTTATGTTATATTCCCTGTTTTATTAAAGTCAACAAAACTTTAATGTGTAAATCTCTTCTCTTGTCTGAAAACGTACAGCTTGTTTTAACTTTATGGTGAATATTCTGGTTTTGTCAAGCTTGGAATCCCTATTTTATTTTAGTTTATCTTAACATCATTTAATACTATATTAATTTATAGTTTGAGATCTCATTCTCCATCATCAACATTGTTCTCCTATTTCATCTTGATCTTTCTTTTATTTCTTCATTCTCATTTGATCTTAATTCATTATTATAATTGATTCACCCTTCACTGGCTTTTATTCTATTATCACCTTAATCATTCATTAGCTTTTATTCTATTATCATCTTACTCATTCATTAGCTCTTATTCTATCATCATCTTAATCATTCATCATTCTAATACTTCTTTTTTCTTTTCTCTTCATTCTTAGACTCGTTTCATTTTATTATTTAATTATTATTTATTTTCATCATCCATTTAGTCATCTATATCCTAATTTGTTTATTACTTTAGTCATAATTTTAATTTCATATTCATTCTATAAACCTAATTATTATTTATTTATTGGTTTGACGAATATTAAATATATTTCATAATATTTTGTTTGTGTATTTTAGGACTAGCTTAACTAGAAGTTATTATCTTCATGGAAACTTTGTGACCTTCTTTAGATTAATTGTTTCATGCTAGCTTAGTTGATTTTAAAAAAATAATATTTTATTTGTATAATTATTTTCAAATATATATTCTTTTATGTATTTCTTCTTCCTTAGTCGTCAAGTGATGGTTACAATATATATATATATATATATATGTGTGTGTGTGTGTGTATGTAAAGCAACAATATTTAGTATTATATATATATCAGTAATAAAAAAATAGCAATTTGTAATAAGGATAGATTTTATGTCAGAAAAATTTTATTTTACTAATTATTAATAAAGTTGTTACTTTTGATTTAATTTTATATATACCACATGTCAAATGTTAGCGCTTTTTTTTGGAAAACAACATTATTTTTAATGCGGATCTAAATTCTTCATTGCTTAGAGTATACATGAGAGGGTTAAACATTGAATTTGAATCAGCTAAAAACCAAACTGATTTAGTGAGTCTTTTGTCGAAAAGTTTTGGATAAAACGTACTGCAGTTCCACCAAATATAAAAGGGGATCCAACAAATTAAAAATATCACAATAATATGTCCTAACAAAATAAATGTTTTTAATTCTTTAGCTTGTCTCCGTTGCAATTTGATAGCTTCTTCTCTAGCAATCTCATTCATAACTGCCGAAGCTTCAGACATGTTGACTCCTAGTACAGATTTCTTTACCAAAGAATCAACTTGTTTTTTTCTTTTAAACATTAAATATGCAACTCTTATGTAACTAAGAAGCATAATGCCTAATGGCATAAAATATCCCGTACAACCTGATATTAAAGCAGGTATTCTATTTCTAAGAAACACAGCATGATATCCACAGTCATACTGATTATTCATTAAATAACGATCCCAAAGAAAAGCTGGAGTCCAGACGAAAAAGTTAAATATCCAACTACTTATCAAAATACGAACTGACATTCTCATAGATCGATGTTGTCTATAATGAACACTCCAGCTAATGGACCATAGTCGGTCAAATGAAATAATGGCTAGACTTGATACACTTTCGAATGTCATAAATGTATAGAAATAAACCATAAACCAACACCATGGCATTCCTAAAACCCAATGCATATAGTATGTATATGAGGTTATCATTGGCATGATGGGAAACCCTATAACCAAATCTGCTATCGATAAATTTAAAATATAAATATTAAATGGAGTTTGAAGAGACTTTGTACGAATTATAACACAGATTACAAGAATATTACTGATAATAGTAGTACAAGATATACCAACTTCCAAAACCATCAGGCCCATATTGTACCATGTGTGAGCAAGGGGCTGAAGAAAATGGTAGTTTTCATCATTTTGATAATTTTCATCCCATACTGTTGTATTTTCTGAATACATTCTGGCCTACAAAATCTAAAATAATAATAATTAACATTTCATTATGCTAAAAACAATTACAACTACTAGAATAATAATGAAAGAATATTAATTAAAACTATATATATATATATATATATATATATATATATATATATATATATTACATTGAGGTTAATCTTCCAACACTTGTCCATTAAATAAATTAAATGCTATTGATCGAAGTCAAAAGATAAAACATTTTAGAGAAAAATTTGAACCATCTTTTCTCTTTACCTTAATTTATATAGATATAGAGGCTAATCTTAAGCACTTTAGAGGGAAAGCATAAACATTTAAATCAAGCATACTATTTTATTAAAGCTATATTTCAAATTGCTTTATACTATTTTTAATTGGTATTCATAAAAACTTTCAGTTTTCAGCTTGTCAATACCAAATCAAATAACGAAATATGTAAATATAAATTTTTCAGTGACATTAATACTTCAACAAAAAGCTGGTCACTTAAATAAATGAAATATTCTCAATTCAAAGCACAAGCAAAAACATTTTAGAGAAAAAAATGACTATCTTTTCTCTTTACCTCAATTTGTATCTTGTGCTTTGGATTGAGAGTATTTTATTTATGTAATAAACTATTGTTGGACTATTAATCTCAATGTATTATATATTAACTACTGAAAAATTTATATTTACATAGTTTCTCATTTGATTTGATATTAACAGGTTGAAAATTGAAAAATTTCCTAACATCAATTAAAATGGTATAAAGCAAATTGAAATATAGTTTTGATAAACTAATATGATTTATTTAAAATCTTTATGCTTTTCTCTAAATTGCTTAAGATTAGCCTCTGTATATAAATTGAGGTTGTCAGATCTTTTTTCTAAAAAAGTTTTATCTTGTGCCTAAAAATTTTTTAGCGTGTGCTTTGTATTGTATTTCATTTATTTAATAAACCAGAGTTAGAATATAATCTCAATGTATTGTTTAATATTAACTTCTGGGAAGTTTATTTGTGTGTGTATATATATATATATATGTCTATTTGTTTCAAATCAATACTTTATGTGCATAACCGTAGAACACACATCTATTGAGAATCTTTTCTTTTATAAGACACATAAATGCAGTTATATGTCACTATCAACTTAAAAACCAGACTAATATTATTATTCATATATCTCTAAATGTCTAATTATTGTGCCATAAAAAAATCCCACAATTTTTAATTAAGGATTAATAAAAGAAGAGAAATTTTAAAATCTCAGTAGTAGGTATTTGACACGTCTGATATCTTAACTATTTTTCAGTAGAAAGATGCAAAAGATTTGTTAATGAATTATATGTACATATACAGTAAAAGAGATTAATCTGTGATCTTGTACATTGGAAAATATTTAATGATAGATGGATTTCAAAAATGAAAGTCATTCTATGAGACTGAGATTTGATTGATTACAAACATTTTACCAACATGGATCTAATAAATCAATGTGCATATATGTCTAACATGTCTTTTTTTTCTTAATTTGAATCTAAACATTTTAAATCTTAAAACTTTTCTTGAGGTTCTAACTAGGATTAGAGATTTTTTTTCTATTACCAAGACACTAATCTGACTAATCAACTTTCACTATTTTCTGGGATAAACTGTTAACAAGGTTTTTGCTTTGTGATTAGATATTTAAAGGTCTTAATTTTATCTTTTACATTTACACATTAAATTGAATAATCCAATAATTTCAATCAAAAGATTTGATATTAAAACTTTTAATAAGATAAAGAGGCTTATAAAAAACAATAGTAATAATGCAATCTTCTATTTTGGTGATAATAATGAAGGTAATTTTATGGAACATCATATTGTAAGTGAAAGCAAAAAACAAAACAATATTTTGATTTAAAATAAAAAAACATTTTAGGTTTATAGAACTTAAATTGTTTCCTTTCTAGAAAGTTTACAATTAATTGGAGTATAAACCAGAATACAGTCTAGTGGAGTGGATAGTTTAAGTATATTATAAAAAAACATTACACATGAAAAGGATATGAAGTCTAGTGATTTATATACAGTTGAAAATAGATATATTAATCTTTAACTGAGATTTAAAGTTTATTGGTTAAGAATAATCTCTAGTTTAATAAACAATTAATAATAATTATTAATGTATTTAGATGATGTGGTTAGTGTCAAAATTGTGAAACCAGAAAATTAGATACTTCCTAAATCAAAGGCAGAAATTATGTATTATGAAATTTAAAAAGTAGCTCAAAAATAAATTTAAAAACGGAGAGATATTGAATGTCAACAGTAAATATAAGAATATAAACATCTAAATAAAATATATAGAAATACTAGCCATTGTAACTATATACTGAAATCATACTTTTTTAAAAAAATTGAGAGTTAAAAATATAGATTTTACTTGCAAGTAATTGTAGAATTTATGCAACATTTTAAAACGTTTTAAAATGAGTGAAATCAAAAGTAGTGTTCTTAATATAAAGTTAGTCAATAAATTGTAATAAAATATAGAATTATTTAAAAAAAAAAACAATTTAACTAAACTACTTTGCCATTTTTAGTGAGCTAATTGTTAAAATGATGAACAAAACAAAATTAAATACACCCTTAAAAATAGTCTGTTTAAAAATTCAATAATATATTTTTGTAAAAAATGTTAAAGTTGTACAAATTAAATTGATAAAAATTGAAAAATAACTCCAAATTGAGAAGATAGCAAAAATATGTTTAAAAAACTAAAATTATATTTAAAACAAAAATTAGAAATAAAGTTATATTTATTAAAACGTTGGGATAAGTATAATAAAGATAAGCAAAACAGGGGTAGTAAAAGTTCTAATATATTGTTTTTAAAAAGTGATAAATATAAAAAAACCCTTGACTTAAACCAGATAAAGTATATAAAAACTATAGATGAGATTTAAGATATTTATAATGAATTTCACAACACTTTAAATTCAAAAAATATGTATATAAAAAAGTTATTGTTAATAACATGGGATAATACTATCCTTTTTTTCTAAAGATTTCAAAAATGACAAAAAAATAATTTCTGACAACTATTGAATTTCTCATGTAGTTTAATTTTTAATAAATAAACTTTTTAAGGTGCTTATATATATATATATTTGTATTTTAAAAATAATCAGGGATACAATTAAACGGTAATAACTATTGTTAAAATTATTTATCAAGAGCAAACGATGTTATGTATCTGCTAATCTGTAAACAGATTTTGATAAAAAAAAATTATTTTGGTCATTATTTTTAAAAAAAATTCTTAGGGAAAAAATGCAGAAAAGACAAACATTGACTGTAAAATTAAGTGCACTATTTTTAAAATAAACTAATAAAAGCAGATGTGCAGAAGTACCAATTGCTGTTAATCTATAGTTTTTGTTTAATAATTAAGTAGGCAAAAATTTAATATATATTATTTTATCAAGACTCGACTGTTTATTAGAAAAAGAGTAGAGAATAATTGCAACAAATAGGCGAATATTTGCAACTGTGACAATGAAGTTTAACAAATTATAATCAAATGGATAGATTTACAATGAACTTGGATTATAAATAAAATTAGTTATGAAAATAAATAGAAAAATAGAATTTTAAAGAAAATGGGTTTACACAAAGTTATAGAAAGAATTAATATTTTGAAGTATTAGATCAAATAGAATTTAAAAAACAAACAAATTAGAATAAAAATTGTTTGACAAAAGAAAGTAAATATTTAACTCGGCTACTGAAATTAAAGTTGAAAACCTTATTATATTTTTTGTTTTATTTGGAGCATAGTTTTCATGGGAAAAAACGGATTTCAATTCAAAAAATTACCTAAGATAGGTATTGAGCCAATGAATAATATATATATACATAAATTTAAACAAGCTTATTAACAACAAAAAAAAACATTTTAACATTAGATTGTTTCCAATGTAGTCTATGCTGTAAACTGCAACCAAAAAGACTGCCCATATGTATATTATGGTGATACCAGTGCAAATCATTGAACTAGAATAGCCCAACATTCATTAATGTATAAAAAAAATCTAATATTAAGTCTGAAGCTGTTAATTCATCTGCCTTTTATAATCATGAAAGAGAATATCCGTCATAATTGTAATATGAGTGTTGTTAAAATTATGTGCAAAGAAAGAAATGATCCCAAACATAAAGTAAAAAAGATGTGGTTCATTACACAAAATAAATATGCAATGAATCAAAAATTAGATAACATTCAAATTAGCAAAAAATTAATGTTCTCGTAAACTATCTATGAATATGACATGAAAGCATTGAAAGTATACTTGATACAAAATTTTTGCTAAATTTAAACTTTGTTTTAGTATTTTTTACATTAATATATATATATATGACATACACATCCATCATGTGTTATCTATATTTAGTCTATAGATTAATAAACAAAGAAAAAAATCTTCAAAAATTATTTATGTTTAATAAATAACTTCAAATTTAGAGTGAAAGCAGAGTAAATATATGATTTATTTAATTCAAAATAAAATATTATGTTTATCTTATTGGATAATGATAATAGACTTTGTTAAAATTTAAAAAAAAGAAATTCACAAGTCAAAATTGTATTGTCAAGCAATGGAAAAACTCTAAAAAAAACTCACATACAACAATTTTTTTACCAACTGATTAATTCCATCTTTGGTCATAAGCAGTTAATATTAGCGATTTATTTTTTTGCTCAGACGATGTGTATACAATTGCTATGTTAAAATTGCAGTTGGCAAAACCAACAGCAGACTTTTGTGCAACTGCTTTAGTTAATGCAGAATTTAAGGTAATCAAATTATTTGATTACAAGAGAAAATAACTTTTTTTTTGTTTTATTCAGCAGATTTTACTTTTGTCTGTCCAACAGAATTAATAACCTTTAGTGAAAGAACTGAAGATTTCATAAAAATTGATTATGAAGAATTGGCTTGTTCCACTGATAGCATTTTAGTCATTTTGCGTGATTGAATAGGTGATGTAGAATATCCACTTCTTTCTGATAAAACTGACAAAATTTCTTGGGATTATGGAGTTTATAAAGATGATGAAGGCGTAGCATTTAGAGGTTTGTTTATCATTGATGATAAATGAAAGTTAAGACAAATTACGATCAATGATTTGCCATAGGAAGAAGTGTTGATGAAACTTTGAGATTAGTGCAAGCCTTCCAGTTTACTGATAAACATAAAAAAGTGTGCCCTGCAAGTTGGAAGCCTGGTCAAGATACGATGAAACCTGATATCAATAAAAGGAAAGATTATTTTGCTAAGCATTAAACACATATTCCTTTTATATATTTGTTAAGGATCTAAAAAGCATAGCTTGCTATTTATTTATTCTAACAAAGCATCTGTGTTTGCTAAATTTAAAAAGGATCTACTCTTACTACATTAGCACTCTTTCTTATACCACAGACACAGATTTCATTGAAATCATTTGTTTACAGGCACTATTATGTTGATCAAACCCTAGATATATGGAGAAAAGGTTTTAGGTATCTCTTCAAGACTTGCCTTATAAACAATCTCAGAACAGTACATACAGTCTGTATTATCATATTTTTACATTAAGAATGCTATCCCATGTATGTTTATAGAAATATTGATATATCTCCAGTCTTTCAGTACACTTTTTGTAAATGCAAAATTTAATAAATTATTTTGTCAGTTAAAAAAAAAGAACACAAACTTTTTTTCTTCGAAAATATTTTTATCTTACCTGCTTTCTTTTAATATTCTATGGATTTTAATATAAGCCATAATGCACTCTAAGTTGAGATTGCAAATGAGAGAATTTAACTCTCCTCAGTTAATATCTGTAAGAATAAATGAACTGGATAACAACAAATCCTATGCTGAAACATTTGAAGCTGTTGGCTGTTTAAATATTGGCATGAACAGTAGTATTTAATAAAAATAAATAGTTGTATACCATCTAGTGATAATGCCCATAGAAACATACACCATCGTCTATTATTGCAGGAATGTTATGGAAAATCATTGTAAAAATGGAACTGTAATTGGAGAATGTTAAAGATATCAACCTGATAATAAATATTAACACAAACAAATAATTTCTGAAAATTCTTTGCTAAATTAATTATTTTATCTTCAATATTTAAAAAAATAAAAAGAATATATTAATAATTTATTTCTTTTAAAATTTAAAGCAATAATATGGTTTATATTATTTAATATAAATTTAATAAATACATTAAGTAAGTAAGACTTAAATTGATTATTGACATTAATATTTATAGAAAATAAATCAAAAATAAAAATATAGTTAACATTTAATTTTTCATTTTTAATATATATAATTCAGTTGAAAGTTTTACTTTTATATATTTTTATTATTTTTTTTTTTGCTTTACTTGATCTAAAAGATATAAAAGATATTTAAAAAGAATTTTTTTATTGTATGAACGATAAAGATTTATATACTAATGCACTCTTGTAATTATAAATATGCATGTTTAATAATCTTCAAGATCAAAATTGCAACTTAGCAATTGCAATTTATCATGAATAGATTATAATAATAAAATGGATTACTTTACCTTATAATTGTTGAATTTAATTTTGTATTATCATCTTAACAAACATATATTATTATTAATCTATGCATCATTTGATTTACCTATTTTATAAATTACTTTAATTCAAGATATTGATTCACATATTCCAAACTACACATTTATTAGCTAATAAACAATTTATTTATTGAATTATTTATTTACCAAATAAAATATTTATCAATGCATAGGCTCATTGGTATAAATTCATTAGTATTATGATGTAGGTTTAGATTATTATAAATTCTTTTGTGATATTCAAAAATAATAAATTTAATCATCTGAATGTATCTGTTACAATAATATATATATATATATATATATATATATATATATATATATATATATATATATATATATATATATAATATATATATATATATATATGGTAATTGAGTATTATTCCTGCAATACAGATAACATACTGAAACTTTTCACATTCGGATCAATACGCTGGTAACTTTGTAATGGTGATATTTTGGGCACCGTTTAAAAAGTTAACAGTATGTTGATACAAATGTGAAAAAGGCTCAATATATTTTCTGTATTTCAGGCATAACACAGAAATATATATGAACTGTTCTAAAAGTAAGTAAAAAAGAAAATATTATATGTAATATACACTTAAGCTTTGACACTGAATTCAATGTATTGATTTTCAACAACAACAAAAATTGTAGAAATATTTTTTTAAAATCACATATCAAAACATTACATGCTCATAAAGGCTACTTACTGGCCATAATAGAACATCTGATACAGTCGAAATCATCAATTTGGAATAGAATTTTTGCCTACAAAGTGGAGTCTTCTCCCCCTCTGAAATGTTTTGCACAGAGCATGTGATTGCGCAGTACACATTATGTAAAGAATTTTGCCAGACAATGTAAGTTTTGGGAATAAACAAATGGGTAATAACAATTATTAATTCAAAAAAATCCTGTAAATTGCAGCACTTTGAGCAGATAAAAGGAAACAACAACAATATTAATTCAATTCCTAAATCAAAAATAATGTAAATTGCAGCACTTTGATCAGATATTTTTTTAGATAAATTGCAGAAAAATGCAGATCTAAATAACAACCTTGAAAGTTGAAATTCAAAATGGAGAAAAAAAGGCAGAATAAAAAATGCAGAAATAAATAACAAAGTTGAAATTAAAGATTATAAAACATATGCAGAATAAAAAATGCACAATTAATTAACAACAAGGAACTTAAAATAATGTAAATAACAAACTTTTGAAATACAACAAGCAAAAAATCTCCAAAAATACAGTATATAATAAGTTTGGTTGTCACATTTCAAAACACATTTTTGTCCACATTTAAAAACAGGTTTTTCGATGACAGAAAAAGTCTCAAATCACAAAGGTTTATTTGGCATTATGTCCCCTTTTTGTGCTTGCAGAATGTCCTCCTATCTTTCCTTCATTGCAGAATACTCAAGTACCTATATATATATATATATATATATATATATATATATATATAGGTGTACTAATATAAAAGGGTGCATATATATATATATATATATATATATATATATTGCACCCTTTTATATTAGTACACCCCATCATAAATTAAATTGGAAGTAAATTTTAGGGGAATATTTTTAAATCTTATAAAATCAATATATTTGTTTGTTTTGGGGTTTGAACCTAGGATTAGTTAAATTGACAGTAAAAAGAAGAGTTTTAATGATATGTATGCATTTATAATGAAGGTGAATGAATCTCTTAGTAAATCTCTAAGTGAAAAGTTAGAGGAAACTAAAAGATCTCTAAGTGAAACTAATAAATTTCTTGGCGAAAAATTATAAGAAACCAAAAAATCTCTGAGTGATGTGTTAGAAAAATTAGAAGTAAATAATAAATATTTGGATGAAAAATTAAGAGAAGATAATGAATTTCTTAGTGAAAAATTTAAGAGAAAATATAAACTTCTGAATGGAAAGTTAGAATTTATGAATAAAGATATGATAGAAAATCAACAAGCAATTGAGTTAATAAAAGGAGATTTAGAAAAAAAGTTTGAAGACTTAAATGAAAGGTTTACTCTAAAGAAAAAAATTATGAATGTATAGTAGAATTATACAAAAAATTAAATCATGTAGCAATTTGCTTTAAATTGAAATACTGTAATAGGTCTTATGCAGGTGTACTACAACGTATTGTCCCAGATTGACCTAACAAATTGTTAGTAATTGATTTTTATGAAATTCTTCTATTTTTTAACCAGAAAAAGTTTATATTAGTTGCATATGATGTATTTAGAAATTGGTATTAATGTATTCTGTATCAACAACAGATGCATAGAATGGCATTAAATTTCCTTTATTCACAGAGTTGAATAATAAGGCTATCAGAAAGATTGACTGGGATGTTAAAAAGCAGTAGTTCAATAAATATTAATTAAAATTTTATTGGCATAGAGGAAAAGAGATTAAAAATAATAAATGTCGTAAGATATAGAAAAAGTATGTTAATATCTCATATTATTAAAATAAGATTATTTTTATTTTGAAGAAAATATTTATTTTGTTTAATCTTCTTATAAATTAAGAGTTGTGCAGATTTTATAAATTATATTTGTTAACAGAAGCTTTAAATAACAATGATTGTAAATAGTAAGCATAAAAGGTTCTTGATCATCAATACTATGTTATAGCACAATCAATATGTACACTTTTATTGGGATAAGAAAATAAAGTTAAGCTATAATAATAAAACTTTATATTATTAAAAGAAGATAGTTAATTTCTAGTTCTTGATAATTATCGTTAAAGAAATATAAAAAGGTTTGAATGTTTAAATAATTTTATTGTTATATTATTATATAATTTTTTATATTGTTATTTGTTAAATTATTTATTAGTTTAGAGATAATTATTTTTTAAAAAAAATTTTTTTAAATGTTAATAAATTTAATCTTTATATGTCGAGTTTCTTTTGCTTGAATCATTATCACTATATCATCTAATTATAGTATGCACATTAATTAAAGTATAAAATTTAAAATTTAAATAAGAATAAATTTAATAATAGGATAATGTATAATAATTATTTAATAATAACATATTTCAAAAGGTATATTAATCTCTTACAAATTAATATGATCACATAAGTCATTAAGGAGGTATATATTCTGAATTTATTAAATTATATTTATTTTTTGGAAAATCAGATTATTAATTATTTTATTGTTAAGATTATATATTATTATTTTAATTGATGTAAAAGCGGTTATTTATTATTAAAGTATTATAGATCATAAAACATAAAATGGTAAGATAGTTTTATTTATAATTATGATAATTAACAGTTTTCTTAATTATTATATTACCTATGGAATTATGTAAAATCCCTCTTTATATCTTATATGTTGAATAAATAGCTAATTAAAAGTCAGTTATTATCCTGAAATTTCCTCCTTCACCTTCTCCTTCTTCTTCTTCTTCTTCTTCTTCTTCTTCTTCTTCTTCTTCTTCTTCTTCTTCTTCTTCTTCTTCTTCTTCTTCTTCTTCTTCTTCTTCTTCTTCTTCTTCTTCTTCTTCTTCTTCTTCTTCTTCTTCTTCTTCTTCTTCTTCTTCTTCTTCTTCTTCTTCTTCTTCTTCTTCTTCTTCTTCTTCTTCTTCTTCTTCTTCTTCTTCTTCTTCTTCTTCTTCTTCTTCTTCTTCTTCTTCTTCTTCTTCTTCTTCTTCTTCTTCTTCTTCTTCTTCTTCTTCTTCTTCTTCTTCTTCTTCTTCTTCTTCTTCTTCTTCTTCTTCTTCTTCTTCTTCTTCTTCTTCTTCTTCTTCTTCTTCTTCTTCTTCTTCTTCTTCTTCTTCTTCTTCTTCTTCTTCTTCTTCTTCTTCTTCTTCTTCTTCTTCTTCTTCTTCTTCTTCTTCTTCTTCTTCTTCTTCTTCTTATTATTATTATTATTATTATTATTATTATTATTATTATTATTATTATTATTATTATTATTATTGTTGTTGTTGTTGTTGTTGTTGTTGTTGTTGTTGTTGTGACTGTAAAGTGGTAGTATAAGCTTATTAATTAATGCACATTAAGGTTGATGATTATAGATGTTTATTATATTTATGAAGATATTAATGTTAGTCATAAGAATATTTAAATGCTTAATAAGGACGAGTATCTTGGTATTCTTATGCCATTGAGCAGATACTTTGGTATTTGTTTAATGTTAAAAGGATTGTGATCTTGTCTAATAAAATATTTGTGTCTCCTAATTTCTATTGTAAATTAAAAATAGTTTGGACCTAATTAGAATATAAAATTGTATCTAAAGAAAATAAAAGTATAGCCTAACTTCTGGATTTGTAGAATTTGTAGAGTTTATATTCTTTCACAGAGTACAATATATATATTCCAAACAACGGTAAACCATTTTTTTTCATACGTCATAGCATCAGCCGGGACACGAACCCTCAACCGTCTGCAACCAACTACTTGCTTGCATGGCGGCTGCGATACCTCTCGGCTAACAACGCAAGACACCATTTATAATACAATATAAATAAAAACTCAATAAAAACTCATAAAGAAATATTTTCGATTATATTCATAATCATTTTCAACTCAACTTTCAAAATGAATCATCTATTACCAACTGGAAACACATGTCGATTTAAATATCCCACAATTCATTAATCCTAACATTTTCTGACTGTCTGTTTATTATCGTATTTTTATACCTACTAATAAAAACTGCCTCTTTAATTTTTCTTTTTTCATTATCTCTCTCTTGTTCTAAAATTTTTATTTTATTTATATCAAAATTAAACTTAAAATTACAATTTCTATCATGATCATAAAAAACAGATTCAGTATATAACTTGACTTCATTACTATTATCATTACATATTTGTACACTTTTCAAAACTCTTTTATATAACAATTTATGTTCTTTAATTCTTTTCTCTATATTACATCTAGATTCCCCTATATATGATAAGTTACACCCACAAAAAATTCTATAAATTATATTACTCACGTTATTTTTTTCTAACTTATCTTTTGAATTATTACCCATTCTATTTAAATTACCTGATCCATAAAAAGAAACATTATATATACCATTATAAACTTTTTTCATAAATTTTACTTGATTATTATTATAAAAAGGCAAAGAAATCCACTTTTTACTCTTAATTTCTTCATCACCAGTATTTCTATTAATTTTCTTACTAAATTGACAAACCACTTGATAAATTTCTTTTATATTATAACCTACACTTAATAATTCACTTACATAATTTTCAATATTTTTCTTTTTATCACATGCATATTTACACAAAATATTATTTCTATACAAAAAAGACCTAAAACCAGCCATCTTATAATTATGTGGCACATTAGATAAATAGGGAATATACCCTTTAGTTTCAATAGGTTTAATAAACAATTTATAGTCAATCATATTATTGTTTCTTGAAATTATCAAATCTAAATATTTAATACTGTTATTATATTCTTTCTCCATAGTCCATATAAGACCTTTTAATTTATTATATTCATCAAAAATTTTATCAATCATTTCTGAAGAATCACATATAAAAACATCATCCACATATCTCATATATATCTTAATATTTCCCATAAATATAAATTTGTTTAAAATTTTCTCTTCATAATATGACAAAACAAAACTGCATAACTGTGCCACCATTGGTAATCCCATTGGCCAGCCTTTACTCATCTTATAAAATTTACGATTAAAGGATACAACAATATTTTGTTCAATAAAATTTAAAGCCTTCATCAGAAAACATATTAATTGATTATTCACTTTCTTTTCCAATAAATCTTGATGAATCATCTTAATTGAATCAAGTCTATCAATAGATCCATACATCTCAGAAACATCCAGTGACACTAAAACATCATCACAGTCCAAACTTAAATCTTTAATTTTTTCAACAAAATCAAATGATGACATTACAGAATATTTTCCAAATCCAAGTAAATCTTGTAAAATTTTAGCAATATATTTACTAGTCTTATACATAAAAGACCCTCCAAAATCAAAAATTATTCTAAGTGGATAACCTTCTTTATGTAATGGTGGCACAGTTATGCAGTTTTGTTTTGTCATATTATGAAGAGAAAATTTTAAACAAATTTATATTTATGGGAAATATTAAGATATATACGAGATATGTGGATGATGTTTTTATATGTGCTTCTTCAGAAATGATTGATAAAATTTTTGATGAATATAATAAATTAAAAGGTCTTATCTGGACTATGGAGAAAGAATATAATAACAGTATTAAATATTTAGATTTGATAATTTCAAGGAACAATAATATGATTGACTATAAATTGTTTATTAAACCTATTGAAACTAGAGGGTATATTCCCTATTTATCTAATGTGCCACATAATTATAAGATGGCTGGTTTTAGGTCTTTTTGTATAGAAATAATATTTTGTGTAAATATGCATGTGATAAAAAGAAAAATATTGAAAATTATGTAAGTGAATTATTAAGTGTAGGTTATAATATAAAAGAAATTTATCAAGTGGTTTGTCAATTTAGTAAGAAAATTAATAGAAATACTGGTGATGAAGAAATTAAGAGTAAGAAGTGGATTTCTTTGCCTTTTTATAATAATAATCAAGTAAAATTTATGAAAAAAGTTTATAATGGTAAATATAATGTTTCTTTTTTATGGATCAGGTAATTTAAATAGAATGGTTAATAATTCAAAAGATAAGTTAGAAAAAAATAACATGAGTAATATAATTTATAGAATTTTTTGTGGGTGTAACTTATCATATATAGGGAAATCTAGATGTAATATAGAGAAAAGAATTAAAGAACATAAATTGTTATATAAAAGAATTTTGAAAAATGTACAGATATGTACTGATAATAGTAATGAAGTCAAGTTATATACTGAATCTGTTTTTTATGATCATGATAGAAATTGTAATTTTAAGTTTAATTTTGATATAAATAAAATAAAAAATTTAGGACAAGAGAGAGATAATGAAAAAGAAAAATTAAAGAGGCAGTTTTTATTAGTAGGTATAAAAATACGATAATAAACAGAGAGTCAGCAAATGTTAGGATTAATGAATTGTGGGATATTTAAATCGACATGTGTTTCCGGTTGGTAATAGATGATTCCATTTTGAAAGTTGAGTTGAAAATGATTATGAATATAATCGAAAATATTTCTTTATGAGTTTTTATTGAGTTTTTATTTATATTGTATTATAAATTGTTTACCGTTGTTTGGAATATATTTAAGTTTTGTTATTGTATTATTGATATTAGCGGACATTTATTTTGTTTTATATATATATATATTGAACCAGGTGGGGTGGTTTGTAGATCACTGCTGGAATAAACAAAATCTATATACTTTTATTCTTTTATAAAATAACTGTATGAAATATAACTTGTAAAACTTTTATACAAAATATGCAGCACTTATAACTTATATATTTGATCTCTACCAATGCAATTTAAATATTGCTCCACCATGGTCCCTTAGGCAGAGAAAATGATGCCTAGAAGACACCTGTGACCAAGACAGAGCTATAATATATATATATATATAAAACTGTGACCACTTTTGAAGGACACACCTGTGACCAAGACAGAGCTATAATATATATATATATATAAAACTGTGACCACTTTTGAAGGACACAAATTTTCTCAGCTGCATAAATTCAACACTTATCATTCAAAGCACTTTTTTGTTTGCAGAAAAACCCCAGATGTCAGTCAGTTACCCAAAAATAAGTGGTGCACTTTGAATGATTGGCAAACTAATTCAGTGCCTAAGATATCCCAACCAGCTCAATCAAAAGGATAGTATAATATAGTGTTACTTTATTTAGTGGTAAAAGATTGACTGACAAATATTACATTTAAAGATAATTTATTTTAATTAAACACCTATTATTCTAATTTTAACTATTTTATAGAAACTTAATTAAATTAGATAATGCTAATTACATATAATGACCACACACTACTCTAAATTCATACACTAAAATAGAATATTACAAAAGCATTAAATAATACATGGCATTTAAAAAAACACACATCAATAGTTCATTATATATAGTTATAGAGTTCATTTATTAACTGACTCTGGGAGTATTTAAGGATTGCAATGGCTACATTAATTATAAATGGAAATAAGATAATGTTATTTATTACCTAGGATTTCAGAATGTGGATACTTCTTGCTGTTTGTTGTGAAATTTATCTCCAGTAGGATTTTGTCTTCTTGCTGGTTGCTGCTTCACATGAAAATCTTTCCAACCAGTTGGATTTGAGATTTTTGTGGAGGTTTAATGCCTAGTATTCTGTGGCATTATTCTTTAAGATAGTTAGATATCGAAGGCAGATTTTCAAGTTGTTAGGCATGCATCACTTTTACTGGGAAAATTGCTGTTTCATCAGACTCAGGCTGGAGTAAAGCCATATGCTTCCAATTGCTTTTAACACTGCATTGTCAACTGATTGATTGATTGATTGACTGAACTGATTGAAGAACTGATAGACTGAATTCTTAGACTAAACTGAACTGCACTGACTCTGAATGATAAAAATCCAGACTATTTATGTGATGACTTGTTGTCACTTTGGTAATTGGTTTTATGTCCACCAGCTATATCTGTTGTTGAAATTCTTCCACTACTTTTGAATACATTCCTTCAATAAGATTTTAATTTTGTTGCCAGTTGGTAGCCATTGCAAAATTCTGTTGTTTGTAAATTTTTAATTAGTAGCCATTGCAATCTGTTTTTTACTTTTTAACTTTCATTTATTTTCTAATATTTAACACACACATAATTATTTTATCAATGAGCATACATTTTGCTATATTTAAAATTGACTCGTCATTTACACACATATATATTTCTAAAATCAACTTATTATAAACAAGAGATATTTTTAATTTATATAAAAGATTTATATTTTAAGTTTTTAGTTTCAACTTTTCTTTCTTTTTTTCTTTAATATTTTAAATAAAGAAAGAAGAGACCTTTAATTACTTAATAAAAAGATTTTTCTTGACCTGTCATATTTTAACTTTTATTTATCTTTTAAAATTTTAAGTTGATTCCCTCACCCTTTCAATCAATCTTTAAACTTTTAGTTTTGACATTTTTATAGCAAACCCATTCCCCTCCTTCTAACTAAGTAATTGTACTTTTACTGATAATAACTCTTTAGATTTTTAGAAATCTATGTATTTATTCATTAACCTTTGCATTATTTATGAGAATTTTATTTTTAATAATTCTAAACACAATTTTAATGAACACTCAGTAGCATTATAATATATATATATAATAACCATGTACTTTGTACATTGTTTTATACTGTTGTAATGTGATTTGTTATGCTTATTAATGTTTAAAAAATAGAAAATAATAAATAGTGTCATTATAAGCAGATTATCTTGTCATCTTGGATATAAAATACATGCAAATACTATGTTTCCTATTTGTACAATCAGTTAATAATTTTAGTTATTTAAAATATTGTATGGAAATAGCTTTTATTATAATCAGCCATATACTTGTTTAAAGTTAAAAGATAGCTAAATTGTTTTAAGAGTTGTAGGAGTAAGTTATATTGAGTTATATAATATTTCAAACTAAGTTTCAGTGATAAAGTTAGTTACTGAATTAAAATACTTTTAATTTCAAATAAAGCATGTTAAGTTAGATTTAAATGTAATAGATTGCTCTATAAAAAATAGTTAAGATTTTGACTATAATTGGCTATAAAAGATAAGTATTTTTAATTAGTAAAGTTGTAAAAACAGTTGAATTAAATCAGTTTCTGTAGCTGAATAAAAAAAATTAGTCAAATCAGCTTTAAATTAGTTAATAAAGTAGCTTAAATTAAAGAAATAGATCATTTCCTGTCTACATGTGTGTGTAAATAATTGTGCTTGTATGTTTAATATTTACTTGGTTGTAATTACCAAGTTATTTAATTCTAAAAGATAAAATTTTAATAATAAAACATTTTATTTAAAACATGCAAAAATAAAGGGTTAACATTTATTATTTTTAAGGTTTTTAAACAAAGTGTGGGAAAAAATGATTATTTTTATTTAAGAATATAATAATTATTATAGTTATTTTATTTATTCATTAAGTTTGTTAATTAATAAGTTATAAATAAACTCTTTTTCAATTCCAACTGTTACACGTGTGGTTATTTCAAAATCAATCAGGTCAAAATGACGTATGAGTCTATTTTGTGATGTAGATTGTTTAAATCTATTTGGAATTTTTAGATGATCGTGAACAGGGAAGTAGGAAATGAAACCCGGATGTAAATATTTTAGTATTTCAGGAAGATAGGAAGATTAGCCTATATTTTATTGAAGTAGATATTGTACAGATGCAGTTAGCAAAGTCCTGTATTATTGTATTTATTTCCATAGACAGTGTTAATTGTTTGTATGTTGATGATATGTAAGTGCTAAAAAGCCAAGACATTATTTTCTATGGGTATTAGACTGAGTTATACCTAATATTTCACACTGCTTTCCATATTAATTAGTGAATTTATTATTATACTATTGAGTCATTACTCTAGTTATTCCTTCATATCCTATATATTATATCACTATCTTGATTTATTAGTAATGCATCAAGGAGTTTATTATTCTGAAAGTAAAATAATAAATGAACTTAGTATGATGAATTGTTTTAAAATAAATAGCAAGCTAGGTTTTGAATTAAGTAGAAATGCAAATGATCTTGTATGTTTAGTGCTTCTGATGAAAATGATAAAGGGGCCATAACTATTCCTAATATATTTTCAAATGTTTTAGATATGTTTTGATATTTCATAAATCAATAATATTTTTGAAATAATGCATATTTTACAAGAAGCATCAGAATGAGAAATGTGGATTGTATTATAAATGCTTACATATTTTATTTTTTATATTTTGTATTTTGAACATGAAACATATAATAAAACTTAGAGTGGTACCAAGAAAATTATTTTAGTACATGGACACACATTGTTTTTGTCATTTTATATTTCATTAACTTAGAATGAACCTAAAATATATTTAGATTGATAAAAATATTATACAAAATATTTTATCTTATATTTACTGGAAGTAAAGAAATAATATTTTTTTATTCATTTAACTAGTAATAAACCTAATGTAATCTTGTAAGGTAAATGATAGAATTTGAATATTTATACATGATAAATACGCCTAAATAAAAGTTCCTAAGCCAGAGTGAAGGCTTACATATTGATGATTTTTCTATTGGTAAACTATAACCTAATCTTTTCTTTTTTGTTTAATTTTGTATATATTTTGTTTTAACTTTAGTACTATATTTGTTAGTTTTTTTATAATAAATTATAAATTTATTGTATAAAGTTGGTTTGTTAATTAGAATAAATTTGTTAAAATTGTTTTATAAAAACTTTTGTCAGTTTTATTATTGATCTATTCACTTCCTGAACATCCACAGAACTCAAAATTGAACATATAATATATTTTGCACATCATAAATAAAAATGGTTTATTTAAATGATAATTATTATTCAGAATATGATACTGAAATTAAACATTATTATAATATTATTTTGGTCATAATCTAACATTTAAATTGTTGCCATAAAATTAAATATATTTTCTATTGCCACATATTTCAGATTATAGCATACTTATAATATGCCACATGATAAATAAGAGATTAAATTATTGTTATTATTATTATTATTATTATTAGTAGTAGTAGTAGTAGTAGTAGTAGTAGTAGTAGTAGTAGTAGTAGTAGTAGTAGTAGTAGTAGTACTACTACTACTACTAACTACTACTGCTACTACTACTACTACTATTACTATTACTACTACTTTTACGACTACTATTAGTATTAGTATTATTGTCATTATTATTATTATTTTTGATCTTATTATTAAATAGTAAATATAGTACTAATTATTAATTAAGTTGAGTGTAAAAATACTATATTTTATTGTTATTATTATTATTATTGTTGAAGTGTAGTTGAGGATGATGTGAAACCCCTCATCATATTTGGCTACAGGATATTATAAATTAAGTTAATGATTTATTTAAAGAACCTGAGATGATTATATTTTATAACAGAGATTATAATTTATCTGGTATAATATGTTAGATTATTTGTAATATTTTAAAGTCATAAGGATGCTATAAATTTATATTATTATTTAAATAAAAAGGGAATAGTGTTCTTATGCCATTGAGAGTCTGTTCTTAGAGAAATGCTCTCAATCTAGTCAATCATTCATCAAATGTTTCATGATTATTATAAGTATAATATTTATTTATTTATTTAATCAAACAATATATTATTAATTAATAAATTTTGAGATAGTCTAATGATAGAAATTATCCTAAGATATTGTTAATACTTATTTCTTACTATATTAAGATCAGAATTAAGCCAGAGTATTATTTTGTATTTTGTATTTTACTTAATTAATTGGTGAGGGTATAATATATATATATATATATATATATATATATATATATATATATATATATATATATATATATATATATATATATATATATATATATATTCCTGCTTGACAAATAAAATATGACCAAATATTGCCATTTTGTGCAATTTAAGTTCTGCATTTTGTTCTCTAAACTAAAAGACTTTATTTTTTCATTACAACTCCTGCTATCTAGTAATAAAACAAAAATTAAAATATTTCTTATTTAGTATTTGCTTAGAAGTATTTATCCTAAAAATCCAATTCATTTATTAACAGATTGATTATTCAAATGTTATAAAAAAATAATTACATTATGATCAAAAAATTAATCCACCAGTGCTTTTCCAAACTATCATGGAGTTTACAAGCAAAAAATTAATTCATTATATATATAATTTTGTAATAAATAAGAAATGAAAATTATTTATATTATGTATGCAAATATGTACCACAGGTTTTACATTTGTCAATTATTATAAAATAATAAAACTTTTAACCTTTTGAATGGATTAGATATAAATACTTTAATAATGCAATGGCTCCCAACAGAAAAATCTATTTAGATCATTTGCTGACAAAATATTTCAATGAAAATTTAAATATGTAATAATTTAACAATTGAAAACTGTTTAACAAATTGACCTGCAAAGTGAGAATATAATTTTATAATAGAAATTATACAAGTAGTTTCTCATATCTTTCCTAAGAAAAGTATTTGTTTTACATAAATAGCATTACTAATTTTATTTTTATTATAAGCATTATTTACAATATGTATGATAATATTTATATAATTTTTTTTTAAATATAACTATAAATTTTCAAAATAGAGGAATATTAATATATTTGTTTAAATAACTTTTAATTGGAATCTTATTGCTTTATTACAATCAGTTATGATAATAAAATAAATTCACTTTTTATTATTGCAAGCATTATTTATAATAAGTTTTATATTATTTGTCTAAAAAAGTAAAACTGTTGCCATAATTTGAAAAACAAAGAGAAACATTATTTACATTTAGACTACAAGTAGTATGAGATACTGCTAATCCTGAAAAAAAAATGTATATTAAAATTATTTGATTTTTGAAAATTTCAGACATACCAAGCAAAGTCAGAGATGGATACTGTTCAATTTTAAACATTCTATGAAATTAAGATATATAAATGTAAATTAGTATTACAGTTTTAAAGTTTAATTGTAACTACCATGCCTATATGTCAGCAATAATGAGTAATCAAATGAAAAAAATAAAACTCTTTATTCATGGAAAAGCATCATTCTAAAATTAGACAATTTATACATTTGTTGACATCAACACTGACACACAAAAAGTTCATTTTGGTTTTATTTAATTACTTATTTATTATTTTTGTAAAATTATTGAATATTTATTTTGAATAAGTATGCAATGTCAGCATATAGCTTTTATTAAGATCTATATAATTTTAAGAAAATATTTAGATGCTAAAAATTTATCTAATAGCAAATAAGAATTGCCTTTTTTCAATAATTTTATTATTGTGTTACATTGTTATTATAAATTGAAAAGTTGATATTTTATTTTAAAATAATTTTTCATTTTTGAATTTACATTTTTAAAAAAAAATTACCAAAAACATAAAGATTTGATTAAAAATCAATTGAAAAACAAAACTGAAAGAAATTTTTTTAAAAAAAAAGTGCAAATGAGATAAAATTAAGAGATTAAAACAAAAAAATTTACTAATAAATGTAAAATCTATTTGTTAATAAATAAACAAAAAAAAAATTCATAAAAATGCAGCAACTTTCAAAATTCTTATTTTTCAGAATACTACATTTTTATACCATGTTGTATGTAATTCCACTAATTTGATTTTTATTAGAAATTTTTAAGAGTAATATACATTTTAAAATATGTTCAAAAATATGATACTTTATTTCACTTTTCGAATTCAAATTAAACCATGAATTCTGGACATAGTTTGAGCATGAAGTCCAGTGTAAGTGCTCCTCCTGTCAAATTTAAAAAGTAATACTACTATTGGTTTTCCAGATTTATAGTTTGAAAATATGACATTCATTCAATAAATATTCTCTAAATATTGATTTATTATAAAGGTAGTAAAACGTTTTAAATGTACATTATAGTACTCTAAAATATATATAGCAAAATGTTAAAATGAATATTAAAATCCAATTTTCTAGATATTTTGATATTCATATATACTGAATATTTTAATTGTATATATAAAATATACTAATAGATAAACTTTCTAAAAAGATAATTTAGAATTAGCCATAACTTTTTAGTAAGAGATAAACCCATATATTTAAAAATATTCCTTTAAATCTTAAATATAAAATCCCTATTCTTTGTGTTTTGGTTATCATTTATTTAACTACTTGTATAAATTGTAAATATTTAGGTCATTAATAAAGTTTTTATTATAAATTTAAAAAAATCCCTATTGTTTCTGTTGACTGATTGGTGAATGTATAAATGTTTGCCTGATGTCATGTATCAAATTCACAATGAGGTGTATTTTTAAATGAAAAAAAAAAATATTTGTTCTGCCATTTATGCTTCAAATTCATAAATCAGCCTAGAGGAAATAATGTTGTCAAATTCGTAAATGATAGAGGGGCAGTCACTACTTCAGCATTTGACTGTCTTCAGTCAGCATGTTTTGTGTAACCTGGTAGAGTATCTGGGACTATTGGCACCAAGTGATCTAGCTCCACTTCTGTTTGTACATTTATGATAATGGTTGCCAGTCAGCTGCAAAACAATCACAATGCTAATTCATAATTGGGCATTAAGATGCTTAGTGCTTTTATGATCTGTCACTCCCCTAATATAGTTTAGATGAATGATATACTCAGCAATCATTAGTAAAACACATATATTTACATTAATTTTTTTAAAAAAATTCTTAAAGCAACCAATTTTTAAAAAAATACAAATATTAGATTTAGTAATATTAATTTCTACTACAAATTTAATGTGAAGAAAATAACTATCTCAAATTAAACATATCAAAACAATGGCCTTTCAAAAGACTGGATACAACTGGTAAACTATATAAAGGGTGTTGATTGCAAAAGTGTTACAAGATTTTGAAGTCTCTCAGAAAAATATGTTTACTATTCAAAAATTAAAAGACTGGCTCTTGATATATCTGATTATTTGTGTTTTACATATTTTGCTTTAAAGATTTATAAAACTAAATGCAGCTTTTTTAATCTTTCTCTCATTTTTTTTTGTGGTATTGAAAAATTAAGACGTTCATAACTATTACAAGTGACAGATAATATGTAGATAAGTGAAAAGAAATCGAATTTTAAATGCATTGCTTGAAATAAAAAAACCTTCCAATGACCTTCACATCTGCAAAGAAATAATGAAGAAGAAAGAATCTTGCACTATGCTTATGAATTGCTAATTAAGGAGAATTTGAGTTTAAATTATATGTTGTTTTTTATTCTTTAACTAAAAATAACTAAATATTCATTTTTTAAACAATATTAAATGATTATCATGGTTGAATATCCTATGACAATTTGTAACTGACATTTATGCATACAATATTTGAAACCATACTATATGCATGGCAGACTTATCTAAAGTTTCCTAAACTGACTTTTATGTAAGTGATTTACTTTTTCATGATGAAAAATTGTCTGTGTGGGGGTTTTAAAGAACCCTACATTTTTTAAATATTTAACAAATAGACATTTACAAATGAAACTTTTCTCCCTTTTTTTTTTTTTTCTATTAATGAAATTTCACATTTATCATAATTTCTTTTTTTTTTCTGCTAGAAATATGTTTTAAAAACTACTCTGGACATAAAATTACATTAGATAATTAAAAAAATTTCTTAGATAATAACGCTTGTTACCATGTCCAGCAGCAAACCGTTAAATTTTTATCTTAGTATTCCACATACAATTATTGAGCTATTCGCTAGGACATCCTTTAAATAAATACTTTAATATATTCTAATAAATACACGTTAGTATAAAATTTTGTAATTAATATATAATTACATTCTTTTGAGAAAAAAATACGAATGACCAAGAGATGTGAGCCGTATTGATTAATAAAATTAGCATGAAAATCACTGTATACAATATGCCAAAAACACTACCCACACAGTTGAACTACTTAGGCATATAAATAAACCTACATGTCTATACTCATCAATATTCACGTATAAAACAGATCTCACACATAAACGTAAATATACATATAAACATTTGCTTTTTTCACTTTCAAATTACTTACTTAGATGTTACATTTATATAAACGCATTAACATTAGTATTATTATAATTAAAATCATATAAAAAGGTTATCCTTAATATATCAGCTTGTCAATAATGTGCATAACTTTTAATTATAAAAAAATCGTTTTTTTAAACAATTAGTTTCTTTTTCTTTTATAATTATCAATAATTGATTGTGTACTTTTGGGTATACATAATTACTTTTTGAAATTAATATTGATACTTTTATTAAGAAGAAAATTGAAAATGTTTTTGATGTGGAATAATATATATAAATATTCTTTAAATTTTCAATTTTAATGATACATTTTCGCTATGTATGTATACATATAATATTAATTTAAAAATTTTTATTTCAACATTAAAATATAATAGGATTTGTCTATGTAATTATCTAGATAGAATTTCAGCTACAATCAAATCATACAACTAGCAATTTAAATTTGAAAGGTAGGCTGAAATCATATGATGAGTAATAGCAAGTATTTGTCTCAATCACATTACCCAAATGTGGATCACTTTTAGCGTAAATCTCTAACTGATGTAGGAGTAGTGAATCTCATACTCTATTTATGTACAAATTTTAAATGCATTATTTATTTCTTCAAGATAAATTTTACACAAGCACGCAAACATTTTTCATGGAGTAAAATATATTCATATAAAGATTTCTATAGATTTATAGATGTAAACAATAAAATATGATGGGATTTTCCCATATAATAAACTAGTTAAAATTTCAGCTATGATATAATCAGTATTAAGCTAAAATTAATTCATATATATTTTTAATGTAGCTCAAACAAAAATGCTTGTTATTTCTAGTTCAGGTGATTTCAGTTTGCAATGCTAATATTAATTGGTTACCTGATTATATATTATCGCTAGAATTTTATCTTTATCATTATAACTCTAGTAGAAGGAGTATAATAGCTATGTAATCAGATTTGAAGAATAATGTGTGTCCACCTATGCACACATATATATATGATAATGAAAAAGAAAATATGCAGTTTGTAAATTAATTACATTTTAAGATCTAAAAATTTTAGTCTTACTTATTTCCAATTTAGTTATAAATAAAATTTTATCAATTTCTACAGAAAATAAAATAGTGAATTTAAATCCAGGAAAAAGAATTATGAATTAATAATGTTCTATTAATTATAAATAAAATAATAAAATCTGACAAATAATTTATCACTTGTAATGCATATTAGATAAAAGAAATCAAATAGGTATTTATTTCTTTTGTTGAAGAATACAATGGAATATTTTTCTCTAGGGTCTGAATTGGTAGAATATTCTATGTTAGGGTACAAGCAATAACTATTGATGCAAACACAAAGCAGTTATTTATTCAGAGGTTAACTTCATTCTAGTGTGGATTTGCAGATTCTAAACTGCAAGATATACATTAGAGCAACTGAAATGAGCTGTGTGGAGAATACATTGCCTTGCTTCTAATTGAAATTTCAATGCTTATATTAAAAGCTATAAGAATGCTTTATTATTATAGTTGTGAATTGTTTGCCATAAAAGGCTAGGCAAAAACAAGTAGTACATCAGTCATAAGACCCTGATTGTGTAGTTCAATCAAGTAAATAATATGGCAGTGTATGAAGTTATATCTCTACCTCTTATAATTGGGTAGTAAAGGAAAATAGGTTTATATGTATTTTATATGCACTATATTAATATAAAGATAATTTATATATCCAATATGGAAAAAAAAGAAATGTACACTTTATGAAAATTTATGAAAAGGACTGATGGCAGTAATTATAAAAAAAAAACTGATATTGGAAACCTACAATATAGGACATTATATATTTGTTTGGGTTTTTTTTCACCATTAAGATATTAACATATTTATTCTATAATATTGAAAAGAAACTTTCAACTTAAAAATATTGAAAAGAAATGAATTATTATAATATATATGCTGTAGATTTACATTTGAATTATGAATAGAAATTCAAACTGAAATATATTAAATGAGACATTTTTACTTCATATATATATATATTAAAAGCCAGTCAACATTTAGATAATCCCAATATCAATAACAATCAACAATTTCAAACTGTTATCAAGGCAACCTTTTTTAACAATAAAGGTAGAATCCCACCTTTATTAATTGTCCAATATACATATATAAACACTAAAAATTGCAACTTGACCACAAAGATCGAAATTATTGATACAAAGAAGTTTAAATAAACCTCTTTAAACAAGTAAATATAACCTATTTTAAAGGTGTACTAATAAATAGTCAATTATAACATTACAAACTGCAATTATAAATTTCAAATTGCATCCAAAGTATCACTTAAATAATATGTGTAATAATGCTAAATGGGTTTGTAAGTAATCATTAAAAACTAGTCAACACTTAGACAATCCCAATATCAATAACAATCAACAATTTTTAAATGTTGCCATGGCAATCTCATTTTAACAAAAAAGGTGGCCCCACCTTTATTAATGCTTCAATATACTTATATCGACACTAATGATTACAACTTGACCATATACGTATATTGTAAATGACAGTATAAAACTCTAATGATAAGTAAGATATTTACTACACATAAAACTTTAATTTTTCTTATCTTAAAGCATTTCCTTTGGCAGTGCTAACTAACACATATATGCAAGCCTACATAAATATTTGACCCCTAAATGTTGTCCAATTGCTTTCCTTTATCAGTAATACAATCTCAATAGATTTTGCTGTAGATTTATGGCAGTCATCATATTGTTCTGTTGTTAATTATTCCATTTTTAAATCATAGATATTAAATGAAGAGAGTCCCTTGCCGTTTTCTTTTCTAGGTTTTCTACTCGTACCGTTAGTCCAAAACTTTTTTATAAGATAAGGTAATGTTAAAATTATAAAACTTTTAAAGGAAACAAAGTATGTGCTATCGCTTCTGAAGATCATTCCTGTCTCTATCATATTACAAAGCAACACAATCTATATTTTTAAATATTAGGTTTTTTTGAACATGAGATTTCTTCTAATTTTAATAAAACTTTATTGTCATTCAGCAATAATTTAAACAAAAAAAATAACTTCAATTTTAATTAATAAATGATTCATTTATTCTACATTTATTTAAAACAAACATATTTTATTAAATACTTGACCTTGTATTGTTTCTCTTTATTTAATATCTTACAAACTATAAAAAATGACGAATGAAGAAATGTATATACCACACATCCCTCTTCTTACTATTAAATAAAGGAAATAATTTTAAACAATTAACATAAGACCATCACTACAAAATAAACATTCCATCAGTAAGTCATGGTTAATCAAAATTATACAACCATAATAATAATGAAATCAATGTCTATGTACAAGTATGCATCTTAAATACTTTTAAAATATACTTAAACACATTAAAATTAATAAGCCAAATATTCTATAGTAATTATAGTTATTGGCACCCTTATATTTCATCCTAACTGGATATTTGTAAAACAAATCCATGATATCATGTAACTTGCATGATATCTGGTTGACAGGAGTAATCACTTCATTTTTAAGGAATATGGACTCTCTGTACTAAATAAAATTATGTATATAATAATTACTATAAACTAAACATTTACTATTATATCCACAATGATTCATGCACTTGATTGCAACCTTGCCACAAACTATATTTTCTAAATCACTAATCTCACAAATGATACATACATTATTGACCTCACTTTGTGATACAAAAAATTTCTCATACTCACAGTCAAGGTACTTATATTAATGGTTTGTATACCCCATGGTAATAAAGCCCTTTAGGCTTTAAAGGTTTTATTTCTGAAGACAAAATTTTAAATGTGTAATCACTGTTTACACTTGTGATGAAATCCCTTTGTCATTTATTTTAAACTGTACTATATCTAAATTAATACCATTATATGAATGATCATGTTTATGCTAACTTTCCAAACTTTAGACCTCTTGTTCCTGTTTATTGTATACTTTCTCTAATTCCTTATCATTAATTTGTTGATACTCATTTAATTCAGCTTCCAAAGCTTTGTGTTATTTTGGGATTCTAGCTTATCTTCTAATTTATATTGACCCTCTTCTATCTTATTGATTCTCATTTACATTTGACTTCCATATTATTCTCTTATTAATTATACCTAACTTTCAAATCACTTATTTACTTATGTCCTATTCTTATTTTATTGATTAACTCTATATGCACATGTGTGATTTCTAGTTTAAGGACTTTTCAGCTACACTTCATTTCTTGTTTAAATAATTCTAGATTTTAATAATATTTTTCTTATTTTATCTCATTTCTTGTTTCAATTCCAGTTTAAGTATTTCTTAATTCTTGTCACATTTTTCTTGATTTTGTTTCATTTCTTGTTTAATTTGTTTCATTTCCAGACCTTCAGTAATTGTAACATTGCCATTATAGATTAATATGGCTCAATTCTTGATGTGACAGAGACTTTATTAACTTCTTTCTCTTCTTCTAATATATCTGACTATTTTTTTTATTTTCCATAATTTATTCTAATTTATAATTGTTATTCTAGAATAAAAAAAAACAAAACATTACTTTACTTAACAACTTGACACCTTGGAGCAAATAAAGTGAATAACTTATTTTCTCTACTATGCTTTATAAGCTGAACCCTACAACTTAATTAAACTTTTACTAATACACATTTTAACTCTCTCTCTCTCTCTCTCTCTCTCTCTCTCTCTCTCTCTCTCTCTATATACACATTTTAACTCTCTATCTATATATATATTTTTTTAATTCGTGTAACAGAACACTTTAATATAAATACCACAATAGCATTATTTTCAAAAGTGATTGATTTACTTACTACAACATTATTATACCAAAACTAATATATAATTATTGTTATTTATAAAATTTTAACTTATATTATGTACAACATAGCATATATTTTAAGATTGTGCTCAGAAGACTTCGTATTATGCTATTATGAACAGATTCACACAGTGAGTATTAATGTTTCCACTATATTTTCCAAAATAACTAAGATACAATACCTTTGGTAAATAAGATAGCTTCAAGTACTATTCATTATTTATTTTACGTTACTTTATAAGAAGAACTTAATATTTATTAGTAATGAACCCATATTTCTTTGGCATCTTACTAACATATCTGGTGCTTTTAAAGTCACAAATAGCTTCTTATCTTTATTATTATATGGCAAGTTCAGGCAACATCATCTGGTACTCTGCATTTACATGCCCTCTTTTGGCATATTGACAAAACATTTTGTGTTTTTTAAAGTCACAAACATAAATTCTTATTTTTATTATTATATGACAAGTCCAGGCCACATCATCTGGTACCCTGATATCACATGCTCTCTTCTAGCATATTTATAAAACATTTTATTTATAAAGCACCTTATAGCTTCATCATTTCTCAATTGATGGACTATTATACTTAATTCTCATTCTGAATTCAAATCCTTAATAAAGCACATGTACAAAATTAAAATTATTATCTACAGTCATTAATCATTTTAGTTCATCACCAGTGTATACAAAATAGCTGATATCAATTGTGGTCATTGACAAATATTTTGCTTCTCTATCTATTGTTATATAACTTTAAAGCTTGCATGGGTCATGGATAAATACTCATGCCTTATGTTGGGTATCAATTATAAATGACAATATAAAACTAATGGTAATTAAGATTTTCTTTATGCATCTGTTAATATTACTACACATAAAACTTCACTTTAACTGTCCTTATGTTACAGCATTTCTTTTGGCAGTGCTAGCTCACACATATGTAAGACTCCATAAATATTTTGATCCCTAAATGCTGTCCAAGTTTTCCTTTATCTATGTTACAATCCAAGTAGACTTTACTATTTTAAAGTCATGGTGTGCAGCATAGTGTTTTGATGATAAACATTCCATGTTTAAATCATAGACATTAAATGAAGAAGGCTCCATGTTCTTCCTTTTTGAAGTCTTTCCATTCATAGTTTATTTTGTTTACTGCTAGTCCAAAACATATTTATAAGATGAGGTAATGTTAAAATTACAAAATGTTTAAGGGAAAGTATGTGGTATCTAATCTGAAGATCATTTCTGTCTTTATCATAACATAAAAATGTAATCTATATTTTTAAACACTGGGGTGTTTTAGAAGATGCGATTTCTTTTTCTTAATTTCAATAAAGCATTGTTGTCATTCATAAATAATTTCAACAAAAAAAAACAAATGATTCATTTAGCCTCCATTTAGTCAAAACAAACATATTTTTGGTAAATATTTGATCTTCAACTCTTTATTTAATAACATAAACTATCCAAAGTCCAACTTCACAAAATCCAATAATGTTCCATTTAATTTAAGACAGTTTCTTTTCTAATTCTTGCAATCGTTCTTTACTTGAAAGTGATCTGCAGTTATAAGTGCTTCAATAAAAAGTCATCATCAAATGGAAGCCTTGATCCATAACCAGGGGATTCTTAGCAACCTCCACTTTTGGCTACCAACCACTTCCTTGTTTGGTGACTTTACAGCCTCCTAAGAATAAAGGTCATGATTTATATTTGTTAATCATGATTGTATATATCTGTTGGGAAAATATTTAATCACTTACACATACATTCATTCTGCCTTATCAGGCAACTAAGAAGAAAGATCATGCTGTTTTTTGATTTTAAACTCAGAGATAAAAAGCCAATAAACTCACCATGCTGGCTAATGCATGTTGGTGAGCAGCCCATCCATCTTCGTATACAATATGAATAATCACATAGCAATAGCAACTGAAATGACAAGTAGGTATGGGGTGGACATTAGGAAATTGTCCTTTGTGAATTTTGACTTTGTGAAGTTAGAAGAAAAGGTGAAAAGAAAATTGATCTAAAAAGTGGACATATACTCTACTATAAAGGCACAAATATTGGAAATACAAATGGAGCATGATTCATTATAAATAAAAAGTGGAAGAACAACATTGTGGAGATTGATGGTGTATTAGATGGAGTGGCAAGATTAGTTTTACAACTTAATAGCAGATACCAAATGCAGATAATTCAGATTTATGCCCCAAGTTCTCATAGTGATGAAGTAGTAGAAGATTTTTATATGGATGTACAAAAGGACTTTATCAGAATAAACAACATTTTAAAATGGTTATGGGAGACTTTAATGCTATAATTGTTAAACAAATGAAAGATGAAAGTGTTATAAGTAATTTTGGTTAGGATAATAGGAATAAGAGAGAACATAGACTTGTGGAATTTGCAGAAAAAGAAATTTTTTTATATTATAAATTCTTTTTTGAGAAAAATGTTAAAAGGAAATGAGCATGGAAGCATCCGAATGAAGGTACAGCAGAATTGGATTATAGTTTGACTAACAGAAAATGCATGTTTCAAAATTGTACATGTTTTTAATAAATTTAACACAGGAAGTGATCATTGAGTAGTAAGATGTAAGATAAATGTAAATGCAAAACTAGAGACACAAAAATTATTAAGAAAAACAATATTTACAGTTGATATTCTTAATCTTCAGAAACATTCTAATGAATTTAAATTAGAAGTTACAAATTGGTTTCAAGTATTAGTAGATTTTGGACATGATTCAGATTTGAATGAAATTAATAGGAACTGCAACAAAGATAGCTTCTAAAAAAAGCAACAATTCACCAATAACATTTCTACTGAAAATAGAGAATTTATGAAGAAAAGAAGGAATATGAGGATATACAACAATGGTGCATTAAAAAAGATTGAATATCTCAAATTTTGTAAAATGGTGTGGAAAAGAGTTGAAAATTATATAATAAAGTATAACTGTGAACTAGAAAGGAAAGCTGTAGAAGAGAATAAAAGTCTCAAGAGAATAAAACAACATTTTGGTATTGATAGAAAATTTATATCTGCAATAAGAATAAAAGATGGAATTATTACTAAAAAAAGAGATGACATCATAAAATAGGTAGAAGACTTCTATCAAGAATTATGTAGTAATAAAGAACAAGTATCTCCTATATCTATTATATTTTCTGAATTGCCCAGAATTTGAAATGAAGAAGTAAGACATGCAATTAAATTTTTGAAGAAAGGAAAGGCTCCAAGTAATGATGGAATTATAATTAATATATTAAAACAAGCAGGTGAAGAAATAGAATTTTTTTAGCAAAGTTATATATCAAATGTCTAAATGACAAAGATGTACCAAATGATTGAAAAAATGCAGTATTAATATTAATATTTTAAAAAGGTGATAAAGAAGATATTAGAAATTATAGACCCATCAGCCTTTTATCAGTTTTATACAAAAATTTTATCAAGATAATTACAACCCATCTACAAAGAACATTGTATTTCCACCAACCAAGAGAAAATGCTGGATATAAAGTGGTTTCATTACAGTAGATCATATCCAGGTATTGAAAGAAGTTATAGAAAAGACAAATGAACATGAGTTGCCATTATGCTTTGCATCTGGAGATTATGAAAAGGCATTTTATTTTATAAACATTTCTTCAGTAATTAAAGCATTGGATCATCAAGATATAGATCCAGGATATTGTCATATTTTAAAAAATATTTATAAAAATGTAACAGCAACAATTAGATTACATAATGATATTAGGAAAGTCAACATCGAGAAAAGTGTAAAACAAGGTGACTCCATGTCTCCAAAACTTTTTACAGCAGTGCAGCAAAAAGTATTTTGTAAATTAAAATGGGAAGCTAAAGGAGTGAAAGTAAATGGAGATTATTTAAGTCATTTAGATTTTGCAGATGATGTAGTTGTTTTTGCAAATAATGCTTTAGAGCTGCAGAAAATGTTGCAAGAGTTTTCAGATGAAAGTAGAAAAGTAGAACTAAAAATAAATGGTAAAAAGTCTAAAGTAATGTTTAATGGATTTTTTCAAAATATGAAAATAAAGATTGAATATGATGAGTTAGAAAACTTTAACTGCTACAAATACCTTGACCACATTATTAATACAATTGGAAGCATAATGGATAAAATTAATCATAGAATTAAACTTGGTTGCAGTGCTATTGGTAGGAATTACTTGATACTAAAAGTAAAAAGCCTATGTGTTTGAAAAGGAAGGTTTTTAATAAATGTGTTTTACAATTCTTACTTATGGATCTGAGACTTAGACACTTAATAGAATAGCAATACAAAGTCTTCAGATCACTCAAAGAAGTATGGAGAGATGCATGTTAAGAATAACAAGAAGAGATTGAAAATGCAATATATGGGTAAGTGAAAATAGGTGTTACTGGCCTCATTGAAAAAATTAAAAGACTGAAGTGAAGTTGGGCTGGACATATTGCTAGAAGAGATGATAATAGATTGGACAATTGAAATCTTAAACTGGATTCCAAGAGATTGTAAAAGAACCAGAAAGAGAACACATATGAAATGGATGGATGAAATAAGAGAGTTCAAGGGTGATGTGGAGAAAAGAAGCTAAAGATTGGGGAACATGGATTGAACTTGGAGACACCTTCATCCTGCAGTGGATTGATAATGGGTGATTATGATGACAAAACTACAAAAAATGACAAATGAAGAAATGTTGTTACCACAATATATAGATGTCTTTGGATTGCAAGAAGCAAAATAAAAATATATGAACTATTTATTAAAATTATATTAATTATTATGAGCTCAATTTGAGATCTACATTTGGAATTATTATTATTATAAAGTTACCGCTAAATCACGTACATTTTGTTGTATTAATTAATGGTTGTATTGTTTTATTAAATCAGTTCGTTTGTTTTTCATAAGTTTAAATATTATAACTTCAACCCTCACATATGATAATTCATAAAAAATATCCATAGCTCTGAGAATATATGAACCACTGAGGAATGTGATAGACTGCTTGGCACTGATTTGTAAATCATGATGAGCATAATTTTAAGTAAAGATTCTTTTTGAGGAGGTTTGGCATGAAATGTTTTTTTTCAATAAAAACCAAAAACAAATAAGCTACTTTAGAGTGATTGTGATCATAAAACCATCATCATCATTCCCATAGTTGACTTCATTAATGATATAGATTTAAACCATGATTTACAAAATTCACAGCTATTTTGAAGCAATGCATATCTGCATGCAGATATACTTGCTTCATGTTTACTTGAATTAACCTATCTCCTAACATATATTTATATAATTTATTTATTAATATCCGCACACATTAGTAATTTGCGTGTGTGCGCATGCAAAATTTTTACATTTTATAAAAGTTAAAGGCTGATTGTTTAATTCAAGCAATTTTATTTTAAGAAAAAAAGTATATCCTGTTAAAAGTAGAATCAATTAATAGAAAAATGTTAATATATTTTATGCAATAGAAGAAGGGTAGGTATCCATTAAAAAAGGGAGTGTAAGTGTTGTACGAAATTAAGACTGCACATAAGGTATGTGGAAGCAAAGACTTAATGAAACATCAGTTAGAAACAAAATCAAAACTAAATCTATTAAAAATCAGAGGTGGAGCCCAGGCATAAAATTATATATATATATATATGGAAAGGGGCATTGTATATATATATATATATGGAAAGGGGCATTGTTTAAAAATTCAGCTTAATATTTTGATCGAGAGACATACAGAAGTCTAATATAATTTATTTTGAAAATATCTCAGCATCTATTAAAATTTATCTTTCTGCTGATTTGTTAAAAGTATCTGCCACTATGAGTGAGTAGTTGGGCATAGACTTCTCAATAGTCATCAGTGAAGTTGGCATCCAGAAGATTTCCATCAACAAGGAAGAAAATCTATCCAGATCCTACCATCTCCATGTCAGTCTGAAGATCATGAATCCATCTATTTCTCTATGCAGAAGAAGTCCCAAAGTTATTATCTTATTCCTGATAAAAAATGCTTTAATATTATTCAAAAGTTTTAACTGCAACTCAGTTGTATTTAATATATTTCATTAACTAGTCTTAACCTTATAAATTACATATATATTATTCAATAATATTAAATCTGCTTGCCTTATTATTTAATAAATTAGATTTGGAATTTTTTATTTATATATTGTACACTGACCATCAAGCAAAATAAACATAATAAAATACTATAAATGCTCCAGCTAAAACTTTCAACCTTACAATAATAAAACAAGTATTACAAATATCTTAAGATAATTTATACCACTAGACTAGCTCAAATTAATGATAATAAAAATATGGTTCTATTTAAATAAATAAATAATAAAATAATATAATAATAATCATGAGACATATGGTGAAAAGTAAAGTAGTAAGGATTACACTGATCATATATCTCAAAAGATACAATCTCAATGGCATAAGAATACTATCCTCATTTTTATTTCAAATATAAATTATAGCATTCTTAAGACTTTAAAAATATTATAAATAATCGAATATAATATGAATAAATAAATAATAATTATGTTATTAAAATATAATTATTTTAGGTTCTATAAATAAAATCTCTAACTAATTTATAATCTCCTGTAGCCAAATATGATAAGGTAGTTTGTATCATTTCTAACTACACCTAAACAATAATAATAATAATAATAATAATAATAATAATAATAATAATAATAATAATAATAATAATAATAATAATAATAAAAATAATAATAATAATAATAATAATAATAATAATAATAATAATAATAATAATAATAATAATAATAATAATAATAATAATAATAATAATAATAATAAGAAGAAGAAGAAGAAGAAGAAGAAGAGGAAGAAGAAGAAGAAGAAATAATACACCTACACTTAATCTAAATAATATTTGGATACAATATTTACTACTCAGTAATATGGTTACTACTAATAATAATGATAATAATAATATTTCTATTTTCCTATTTCTCATTTATCATTTCTTATGTGTTATATTATCAGTATGGTATAATCTGAACAATATGTGGCAACAAAAAGCATACTCAATTATGTGGTATTATTTTCAATAATAAATCATGACTAAAATAATCTTATCTTATATGATTTTGGTGTGTCATATTCTGAATAATGATTAATATTGTTTAAATAAATAATATCTTTTAAAATTAGCAAAATATGTAATATGTTTAGTTGTGAATTCTGTAGATTGGATTCTGTGGAGGTAAATAGATCAATAACACAGACAACAACAACAACTTTAACAAATTTATTTTATACTAGAAAAACAATTATGTACAAAAATATTTACAGCTTTAAAAAAAATATTTACAAATATATTAAAATTAAAATAAAATATACAAAATAAAATAAAAAAAAGATTGAATTTACAAATTTACAATTCCAAAAATCATTAATGAGTAAGCCTTTACTCTGGCTTATGTATTTTAAAAATTAGAAATACATATCATGAATTAATTATTCAAAAATATTCTGTTATTTATCCTACAATATTATCTTAGCTTATTCTAGGTTAATGAAAAGTAAATTTTTAAAATAATGTTCATTCATGTACTAAATAGTCATAAATTTGCTTGGCGCCATTCTAATTCTAAAATGTGTATTTCATGTTTTAAAAATATCAAATTTAAAAATTAAATAAAAGATAAGCATCCATCATACACTAATACACTTTGTTTTATGTTTCGCTGTAAAATATGCATTGTTTTATCAAAAATGTTGTCGATTTATGAAAATCAAAGGTATCAAAAATATTTGAAAATATAAATTATGAATAGTTTATATTTCTTTTATTATCAAAAATATTTAAAAAAATTATGATTCCTTTGTTATATCACCATTAACATTATGCATTCAACATCATTTGTATTTCTTCACAATACCAAACCCATCTTGCCTACTTTAAAAACAAATCATCTTTTCTAAAATTATCCATTATTCATCTTTCAAAAATACTATACTACACGATGTTTTACAAATGAAATTCAGATAGCGATACAATGCATAGGACATGAATGAATAACTAGATTAAAAACTCAATAATATAAAACAATTCAATAAACCTCATGGAAATCAGTGTGGAGAAATAACAGGTATGACTTCATCTAGTACATTTAAAATAATGTCTAGGCTTTCTTTTAAGCACTTACAGACTAATTAAATATAAAGATCAAAACACTGAACATGGAAATAAATACAAAGTACAGGGTATGTTAACTGTATTTGCATAATAATTACTTACATATAATATAGCCTACTTATCCTATCTTTTTAACACATCCTACAATATAAGCATTCAGGGTTTCATTATTCTACGCCCCTGTCACTACCATTTGTTATTGGAAAATAGATTTAGATATTTAAGATTGTAAAATAACTAAGCAAATTTCTCAATAATAAATAAAGTTACATATCACTTTATGATACCATAACTACAATAAAAAAAGGTTTCACATACAAACTTATCCACAAATACAAATGAGATTTGATTTAAAAATATTTGTTCAATATTTATGTCTTGAAAATAAATATCACATGGTTTATCTAACAAAGAATCATATACAAATTATTATCATTTTGTAAAGTTATAATGAACTTTATAATATAATAAATAAAAAAATAAATATATGCATATTTCTCATAGCTTAAATTTCTTAATAAAAAATCTATTTGTGTTATCAACTCATACATCCATATGTTCATTTATCCATGTAACATAATATAAATATCATTAAATCTCCAAGCAACTTTAAGAAAAATATACATTGTATAAAATAATTATAATAATTTTAATTGCCTAATGTGATTCTTACTATTTGTAAATCACATTTCTGATGTCTTCCGGTCCAGTTTTACATAAAATATATAAATTAAAATACCATTTATACTACACTCAGTGTAAACTAATGCACTTGAAAATGTTTTCAAAGAAAAAAAATTAAAAAAAATTATTTAAAAAAATTTTTTTTTTAAATATTAATGTTGTTATGATTTTAAAAATATTTAAAAATGTAAGCTTTACTACATCTTATAACTAAATTTTAATTTTAATTGTTAATATATTTTAAATAAATAATAATAAAACTTATAGTTACTATTCCTCTTCATAAATGACCTATATAATAAATTCAATTAATTAACTAAGGAGTTGGTGTTGCTATGTGACTAACACTATCAAAAGCTTTTTTCCTCCTATCTCTTCCTTCCATCGACATGTAAAACAAAATACAACAACAACAACAACAACAACAATAATAATAATAATAATAATAATAATAATAATAATAATAATAATAATAATAATAATAATAATAATAATAATAATAATAATAATAATAATAATAATAATAATAATAATAATAATAATAATAATAATAATAATAATAATAATAATAATAATAATAATAATAATAATAATAATAATAATAATAAAATGTAAGTCAACTTTTAAATATCTGCAGAAATCCTTGAAAATAATGTCAATTCAATTAATAAAGATATACAAAACAGTCTTTTTCTGCAAAATCTTTTAAGAATGAGCATTACTTATCCAACAGTTATTTCAAAAATCCATTTTTAAAAAGGTAAGTTGTTTTCTTCCATATACATATGTATGTTTCAATTTATTCAGGAACAGATGCATTACTTGTGGTCAGGTTCAATAACCCGTAATTCTAGGATAAAACAGATATCTTCATTTCCAACATATATATTTCAATAAGCACGTACAAATAGAATAGTTGAATCCAGGTTTTAGTACAAAAGTTACTTATTTTAAATATAACTATATTGTATATTTCATTATGTACATTTTCTTCTTTTTAAAAAAAAAAATAATTATAGTAATTATAAAACAGCAGATTTTAAAATATATTCCAATATTTGTTTATTCAATATGATTTTCATTTAAAAATATGTCCTTTATAATAGATATCTTTTTTTTTCTTTAAAATATCATGACTCTTTTTAAAAAATAATGTCAATAAAATATTAAAAACATTTAATAGAGAGAGTGTGATATATTTTATATCCTCATCTCAAATATCTCTTAAAATTAACAGGTAACTTATACTTTAATATTTTCTGATAGTTTTCCTTGAATTATATTTTTCAAAAGTCTTAAAATTTATAATTACAGACATTTCCATTATATAACATATACTTCTAAATAATATCTGTTTGCAATTTTGAAATATTCTCCAAAAATTAACAGATAATTTTTTATATAGCACTGGGAAAAAATTGTGCTTCAATAATTCTTCAGTCTTTCCTCTCAAATCTTCTCCTAATAACAGCAATAAGTTTATATTCTATGATTTATTAGTAAATTCTAATTAAGCTTCTAAATAGTGATTGACCAGAAGTTTAAGTTACTTGCACATTTTTAGTTATACTAAATACCAATTTAATCTTTTTTTACTTTTATAAAATAATATTATATTAAAAATTAAAAAATACTTGATTATTATCAAACTGATATTACTTCAAAAAATAATAATTTTAAAACAAGACTAACCATAACATTAACTAGAAGATTAATTATCATACTCTTAATAATTTTAATTACACAGTTTTTATACCTGCTTCAAAAAACAATTTTGATTGGTTGTTTTATCACCTAATTATAAATTCATTTATGTATCTGTCAATTATGTACTTTTAAAAATCAGAAATAAAATTATGAGTCATCTTTTTTTCTTAATACTATATGAAATATTTAAATCTCAATTGATTTTATAATTATATTCAAACTAACCAAACATTTTAAAATGACATATTTTAATAATTCTTTACTAATTTAACAAATATTTAATAAAAAATGTATCCATTTTTAGTTTATCTTTACCAATTTAAAATATTTTTTAAAATTAATTAAATAATATTTTGTATTTATTTTTATCATGTAAAAATATCTCAATTTTAGTAGCAATTTTATAAAGTAATTAAAAAATTTTTCTTAAAAAAATTTTACATGCATCACACACATACCAATCATGTGACCTGTTTATTCCAATCAAATGTTGCAATTTTGAATTTACTGTCTGAAATCAACTAAATAAATATTTAACTGCAAAAAATATTATATTAAAGAAAAAATATTAAATACAATAATAAATCTTTGGAATAATATATTTTGACATTTTATAACATTACTAAAATTAATTCATGTAATACATTATAAAAATTAAAACTTTAATAAATAATTTTATAAAATTTAAACATAATTTAAAAGATAAAGTTAATAGCTTATTTGAATATTAAACATTATATTAAAAATTAATGTTTTTTCAATGCTTATTCAAAAAAATATTCAATACATTTTTAACTTGTACCTATGACTATTTATTCCTACCATACAATATTAACTTATTATGCTTTTTATTCTAGAATTTAAATATTTACAATAGCTTTTATATATTTTAACTACTTATAAATTCATATCAACAAATTTTAAATCCCTATAAACATTATTATGACAATGATAGAACTTATATTTATCTTAATTTAAAATTTTTTAAAAATTAGTTTTGAAGTACATTCTGCTCTAAAGAAAAGGGTACAGTATATTACCCTAAATGATGGAAGGAGTTAAATTTCAATTCATTAAATGTGTTTATATTTCTCTGCTCTCATAATCCCACGGTATAGAGTGAGCCAAGAAGAGGCCAAATTTAAAACTATTAAATTTTTAAAGTAATAATAACACTATATAAATTGTTTTCCTAGTCCTTCTCTGATTCCCCCCATTATGACAAGGAATGTTGTGTCTCAATTCTTAGAATTACATATAGACTTAGTGAAGGATGGTGAACATATTTTTATCCAATTAATTTCTTAATCATTTTTGTTTGTCAATCCTGTTGCCTATATATACAACTTAGCCCATATATTAGAAAATAATTTTGTTAAAGATATTTGCAATAAAATAATATATTAATTCAGTTTAAATTGTTATTTCATGTGCCACTAAATTAATAACTCTCTTTTAATAAAAATGATTTGTAATTCAAGATTTTTTTACATAGAAGTAATATTAATAAAGTTTTATAAATGCACATGTTGCACTGTTTATTAATTCCATAATATATATATATATTGTATATATACCACTATCTGATACCCCTATCCCATATACATATATATATATATATATATTGTAACGGGATAGGGGTATCAGAAAGTGGAGCTGGGGTGATGGAATACAATTTTAATCCCAAGGTCAATACAAAACCAATAATTTACAAAAAGTGTATATAAGATATATTTAAGGGAAACATGAGATCAAGAGATCATTGAGAGATCGGCCAGCTAACTTAGAAAAGCAACTACAAAGCATAATTATCCATCAGCATTACATTTTAAAAAATAAGTACAAGTAAATACTCTAGAGAAACAACCATCCATCAACATCATTGATGGGAATAAACAAATCAGTACAATAAATCAGAATAAAATCAACAGTCAACCTTGTGGCTGGATTTGAAATGGGTCTTCTGTAGACCAGGCAAACTATTGAGCCTTTGCCACTTTGGGCAATTATTTAAACATAACTTGGATGTATCAGCTTAGGGTCCATCCATTAAAATACATAAGAATCAGAATTCAAAACAATAATGCTGGGACATTTAGAACATGCTGATCATCATCAATGCTCTCACCACTTAAGTACCTACCATTAATGTACTGGCCAACTATAAACTTAAATTTTTAATAATATTAAAATAAAATATAATGCATGGGCTTTAAAGAGTATTCTCTTTTGCACCAACCAGGATGATGATTGATCACTCTGGATGCCTAAAAGCACTAAATACACATCCCCATTTATCCATGCATGAATCTAGCTCAGAGAACACAAGCTCTATTACTGTATGTAAACAAGAGATGATGGAAACAATTTTAACAATTAAATAAGTTTATTAATAACAATAAAAAATGATATTTAAGGTCTTATAGGTTAAGGGTTCTGATTTTGAATGATACAGAATAATAAAGTCATCACTTTGTAATTTACAAGATTACTACAAAATTCAAATTATTGCATTAACTGCATTATTTCTTAATGGGAATCTATAAATGCATACATATATCCATGCACAGACATGTGTTTTATAATATATGGTGAAGACATTTCAATTAAACATAAAATAATTATTACATTTGTGATTTTCATAATTACTACTCAAAATTTAAATTGTTACACTAATTTACAAAATTACAAGTTACAATTCATGTTATTACTATCGTTTATATATATATGCACACAGATGCGTGGTTTATAATATACAATTAATATTCAATAAATGAATTGACATTTAATAACAAAAAATATTAGAATTTTACTTATATGAGTGTGCGCATACACACACACACACTGACTTTTATCTATTTCAACTTGTTACAATAATATTATATTTTTTTATAATTCATTCATTTGGAAAACATATAAATTTCACACATATACGTGTGTATAAACAAAATATATAATTTAAAATTTAGTTTCAGTTTATAAGTTCTTTTTTTTTATCAAACTAAAAAAAGGCAACTTTTGCTTGACAGATACTTGTTGATTAATTATCAGCATTCTTAGACCAATTTAAAAGATTTGCTTTTACAATTTTAATTCAAACAAAACTATGCTTGCTTTTGTATATTCTGCTTTTAATGTCATTTTTTAAAGGAATTACCAAAACAATTTCTTCAAAAATTTATATCAAATCATCTTTCTTTTAGACATTTGACTCAAGCAAAAGTTACTTGTTTGTTTTAACTTTAAGTTATTAATTTGTATTTTTAAAAGTAATTTTAGGAAATATTAAAATAAAATAACTCTCTGTAGATACATGCAACATGTTTATCTGCATTTCCCTGTGTGTATAGATAAACAGTAGCATAAGTATAATTATTTCTTCATTCAGCTGGTATTCATCTTGGCAAGCTGTTTTTTGTCAATGCGGGCAAATGTCATCATCAGGCAAAAGTATATAATTCAGGTATGGTTGGCTTTTTCCCTTCTGTAGTCAGTTCCACTTATATTTGGATTTTGTAAGCTTAGGTCAGCAAGCTGATTCCAGAACACTTTTATGGCTATGAATTACAAAGAATCTTGACCCGTTTCCTTCATGTAAATTCAAATTCCATCAGTGAATTGTAGAGCAGCCACTTCCTTGCATTCTTAAATCCTCCTGGCAGTTCTCTTGATAATTATTCTATCCATCTTTGCAGTTAGCTTTACTATGGCCATTTTCTGCTACAGTTACCAACTCTTCACAAAATATGTTAGCCAACTTTACAGCTAGCTCTTCTGCTAACTCTTACAAAACTGCAAGCTGAAACTATTCTCTTCAAAATCATTACCCAGACTGGAGCTAATTTTGTTATCAGCCCTTTTATAGAATCATCTAAGGTGATAATAACACTTTGATGAAAACAGAGTTTTTATTTTTAGCTCTCTAATCCCTTTGAAAACATATACATGTTTTAATTAATTAAAATAAATTGAAAACAATATTGTGTTTTTTTACATTTCACAATAATAATAATAATAATAATAACAATAATAATAATAATAATAATAATAATAATAATAATAATGCAATATTTATATTTATTCAAACCTTTTTTAAAATATTAATTTCTAAAACAACTTTTATTTTAAATCAGAGTTATTATTTAACCCTTTACTTATTATTATTTTATTTTAGGAAATATAGAAAAATATCTACAAAAATTTATTCTAGGTTTATTTTTACTTTTCCTTTACTTTATATATATATACACACTATATTATTATGGGTGTACCATGTAACCCAACCAGTTACAATATATATATATATATATATATATATATATATATATATATATATATATATATATATATATATATATATATATATATATAATAAGTAATGGATTGTACTATCAGTCTATTTTAAGGGTAGTTAATCTCCCTAATGCTTTCATGTTATTTGATTAAGATTCTCAAATTTGAGATTATTAAATTTGTTATTGTGAGCTGGTTTCGGATTATAAAATTATCATACATTGGTAACTGGGAATGCTCATGTGTATATCTAAAATAAGTTTCACAATGTTTATTCATGTAGATGGAAAACTTCATAATTCAAATTGAAAAATTTCAACAGGCTACAGGATCAGTAGCACAGCTTTCTAAGTCAGCTACTTGGCAATTGGCAACAGGGAAAAGAATATTAAATGTGTTTTATCTCAACCTATGTTGTTTCATGGCATTCCTTTGTATTTAACCAAAAATAAAATGAATCATCAGTTAAATCAACTAGTTACAAAAAATGAACAATTAATAGATATTTTAAATACTATGAAGTGACTAGAACCAAGATTTTCAACACAACTGTAATTGGAGTCCTTGGCTATTATGAACCGTGGTTGAAATTATACAACAAAATGACTAAGGATTATACAGTTGGCTAAAAAATTCATATGGGAAAAAATCTAGCTTCCTCTCAATCTCAGTATTACAATACCTATAAAGGTAGGCTTAATTTAATTGACCCAAAAGCTTATGTTAAGTTTATTACTGCCAGGGTCAGTTCTTTAGTCCCCCTACTGGTGATATAAGATTTTATAATAAATTGGGAGGTGAGAGAAGATCAAATTTTGCAAACATGTTAATAACCTTTTACAAAGACTTACAAGATGATCTTACTGTCCAAATCCTTGATGGAATAAAATATAAAGATTTAACAAAAAGAATTTACCACAATGAAAATTATTGTTTGGGGTGATCAATGAAAAATGTTCTTAAAAAATTTCTTTGGATATTGAAGCAGTCGGATCTGAGTTCGATCCTAGCTTCATGTTATTTACCCTAATACTAACTTTAAATTTCCGATGCAATGGGGCTTTATACGTTCAATCCACGCTAATTTCCATAATGAATAACTTGTTTCAAATACGTAGTAAAATTAATTAGTTTAGTTTAAATTGGATCAATTCTCTAAATAAATTCATGATAAAATGTTCATGAATTTACATATATTAAATTGCCTGGATTGTGCGTATATATGTTTGTAAATATTAAATATATATAATTGTTCGAAAGTTTCATTGCGTCGGGAATACTTGTTTTTTTTACTTTTAAATAATTTGTAAAGTTTTGTGATTAAAAGCTACATTCCTTCCAAAGGCTTTCAAATTCCAAAAAACAGTAAAGTTTTATTAATAAAAAAGATAAGAATTCAATTTTAATTAAAATCATTTCAGCTTTAGAATTCATTTTCTAATTAGGAAAAATAAAAATAGTTTGAAAGCTTATCGAAGGAATTTTCGAAAACAACTAATTAAAAAAAAGAGATTGATAATAAAATGAGCGCTAGCCTTAAGGCATCTGGACAATATATATAGCCCTGAAAAGTCAGGAGAAAAAAAAAGCTAGCTTTTGTTGTAGAGTAGTGCAGTGAACTCTGTGCGTATAAATTGTATTTCATCATGATAGAGGGCTAAAACATCAGGAATCTGCTACGTTCCTAAAGTCCCTAGAAATCTTCAATGGACGCTAATCTTTTCGGACCATCATTCTGCTAAAATTATGGAGGCTACTAAAATGCTTCCAATAATCAATCAATGTCCTCTTTTCACAACTTGGAGGAGTAACTTAAGGACAAGCACGGAAGGGTAATATATTTCTCTAATGAACGTTAAACTTTCTGGCCAGTTCGAACTTTATTTTACACTCCTTATTAAGAGCTCCTTTATTCTTTAATGTAAAAATCTTTATAAAATGCTACTATAAATTTATATTGTAATTCTTTCAATCTCTAGTCTTTAAACTTTTCTTTTCTTACCTGGTGGTTCATTTAATATATATATTTGTATGCTTTATTAATGTCGTTTATTTAAAATTATATGCCAATAATCTTTCAACTCGATGAGCTCCTTTGTTCCATTTGCCTCACGCAAATAAGATAATATAAATTTTAAATAGTTATTCTCGCCCATTAGAACTAAATTTATAAGTTCTATTAATCATCGAGTCGAAAGAAAATATTACATGTTTACTATTTTTATAATTGGCTAATAATAAATTATTAGCTCCGTTTTTCACCTATGTCCCCAGCTCCTAAGTTACAAGTGTTTATATACTCACAAAATGTTAAAATATTGATTTCTTGTTCCACTAATATATATATTTATTGAATATAACCTTAAATGTTTTTATTGCAAAAGGGTCGATAAAGGGTTAAATGTATTTTAATTCCACTTTTGTTATTTTATATTAATATTCAGGAAGGGCCGATATTAGGGCATAATTAATATAGTTTATAAATGTTTTAAAATAGTTCGATAAAGCTCGTTTGACTTTAATTAATTGGTCAAGTCATCACGTAGAGCATTCTACAGGGTTTTATTTTTCAACGATGACTATCAAGTCATCATCATCAAATGTTGCTGACGTAGGCCATCTTCCGCTCCGTTAGGCTGGTCGGTGATCATATTCTCTTATTTAAATTTCTCGAGAAGAAAGTACTTCCTTTCCGATTCATTAGTCAAAGGGCGTAAGACTTGCCAAATGCAAGCCGCCATAGGACTTCGATCATCGCCTAGCGATCATCTTTCAATTTTACTCTCTGCCTTGTAATTCGTCAGTACCATTGCATCTTTGTTCCGGTAAAACCGCTCCGTGCTCGTAATTCGTGATGAAGTGATTTAAATTAAAGTCGAACCAATTCTCAAATATATTTAGTTTAAATCAGTTTTCAAATCAAGATTAAAGTTATGCCTTAAAATACGTTTTGCTCTTCATGAATAGATTTCCGAATGTGAAAATAAATCTCACATTCCACCGTAATAAAATTAGAACAATCATTTCCGTTCTTAATGAATACCTTTATCTGCCTTTATATTTCTCGTTGGGGGCATAGACATAGAATCCCATGTTGTGTAATACTTGTTGGCATATGATAAGGACCGCCACTCTTATTATATTTATAAATTCTTTTAAAAGATCGGAAGTAGCGTCGTGCAATCTATATTTTGATTGAAACAAAACAAATTATTCTTATTAAATATTTTCTAACATACTTGGTTTCTCAGTTCATCAGTCTTTTATAATTATTTAAATGTTAATACTCGCTGTCTGTGTTGGCAACCCGAACATACATATGATTCGATTTAAAAGTAGTCAAAGTTAATTGATATTCGTGTCAGTAAAAGGGTCTCTAGTCCTCACCAACCATGGAGCTAGTTCTTGGCGCATAGCACTGTGCCGTCGATTTCTGCTATCTGAGCTGTTGATTTGGGTTTGAATTCAGTTTTGGTTAAGCTGAGTTTGGAATCTGATTTGACTTGCGGTGGTGGTGGGTTTCGACCGGTACAATATATACACCTCAGACATCCATGAAATTTATCTTTAAATTAATCAATGGAATTTTGTCTACTACTTCCTATATGAAAAAAAAGGCTGGAAAGGTGTTTGGATGAAGCATGCATTTTCTGTAAGAAGAGCAGTAAAACATTTACACACTTGCTTGAGGAATGCCACACATTTCAGGATCTGAGCTTGAAAGTCTTTCATATACCATGAATAAATCTCAAATATCTATTAAAACAATATGTGATGAGGTTCAATCTGCATAATTCAATGGTAATAATTAATTCATTGAAAACAATATGGGCAATAAGATGCTCACTAGTTTTTGATAATAAAAAATTTAATTGGCTGAAAAATCTAGATAGAGATTAAAATGATTAATATATAATTAAAATATTGGCCCAAGAATACTCTAAAATTGGTATGTGAAGGAACTGCTCCATCCACATGTGAAATGTTGTAGTAAAATATCTTTTGCAGTCTATGAATAAATTAGTAAAGGAAAGTAAGACAACATTGTAATCACTGACTAGTAAGTAAATTAACAAGATGTAGTAGATAAAAAGATCAATGCTTTGGGTATTGTGACAGCTTTGAAGAAATTGTGTTAATCAAACTAAATATATCTTTTGGAATTATGTAAATATGCTTTGTGTTTTTAATAAAATCTATTACTTAAAATAAAATAAAACTTTATTGTTTATACCTCTATATATTTGTGTTCCTACTTTCTTATATGTGAGGCAATGGTTGTATTATTTTTTATTCAACTTCATGTATTTTAAGTATGGTTCATGCATCATATGGTCAAACTGCATGAGAGCATACCAGATGTCATGTATCCTGGTTCCTAGTCCATAGATTAGCACTGGTCTAGGTCCCACAAGATCTGAATCTCCTTGCTTCTCCTTGCAATCCCAAATCCTAGATTCAGCACATTTTTACTTTTCCTCTGATATGCACTCTTAGTTAGAAGCAGATGCACCTCTCTAGCCAGGGAATCCACTCTTCAGTGGTGAACCATACAATTTGTTCACAAAGCTAATCCTCTTCATATTTATTTACCATTTACACTTTTCACATAAGGTAGTACTGCAATTTCTAAGTAATGTTTACCTTTATCCTCCACCTACATTCATCAGCAACCTTGGGTGACCTTAAATCGAACCTGTTCACAAGTTCTCCCATTAGACAAATATGCAATAAATTGTTATATTAAAGCCTAGAATGAACTGATAAAATGTCATACTCCCAATCAAATTAAATAGAGAATGCATCATTGTTGAAAGCCTTCTGTAATACTATGTATAAGCCAGTAGATCATCTTAATCCAATATTTTGTCAGCTACTCTCTCTTTTATTTTAATTTGTAATAAAACTTATATCATTTTTGTTAACTAAACATCCATCATTATCGTGAGTTGGAACTATTAATTAGCTATTATATACATCACTTAGTAAGTCATTCAATAGCAAAACAAGCACATCCATGGTTTTGTACATTATAGATATAATATTAGTTTTGTAGCATTATAGAAATGATTAAACTCTCAAATCATATCAACAATTTTAAGATAAATAAATTAATGTAAGGCTTAAAAGTGTTAGTGCAGGGTAACACTGTAAGTTATGAAGAACCCTGAGGTGGAGAATCTGTGTTTGAACTCTAAGCTATGTCATGCTGTATAAAGAAGAAAAGCTGTGTGACATAAAATATATTAATTAGGTGGATGAAGCTAGGACACTTAGATATGGGGTTAAACTAGGAGCAGTGAATAACCTTGTGTCTTCTGGTTGAGAGGTCCTGCTTGGTCTTTCAGTCTTTTTGACTGCTTATACAATCTTGTTCATTACAATATGTAGAGGATATTCTTATATTTACAACTACATATTTTATGCTTATTGATGATCATGGAAGATCTTTTATGTATTGTGTATATTATGCTTTTAGATTTAAATTCAAACTACTGAGATATTTATGATGAGAATAACCAAGAGAAGTATAATTACTGGTGCATAATAATTGTATTTATCATAATAACAGAATTCTTTTTATATTTTAATACTTGTACAAGCCCATGAAAATATTTAAATGTAATATTATAGCTTGTTATTGGAGATGGTTGATTGCTTGTGAAAATTTATAGATATTAATATTTATAATTTTTACAATTATAACATGCCCATGTCTTATTTACTTAACAGCTAAACTATTATGCAAACAGTACTCCACTGTTTGATTTCAGCTAATCAAATAAATACTATTGTTATTATTAAATTATATGTTTTCAGTTTGCATTGCCAGTTTTAATTGTTTTTTTGTCTGAGAAGATCATAGCCAAAATTTTATTTAAATTATTACATGGCAAAATTCCATTATATTTCAATTCCTTATATATATATATATATATATATATATATATATATATATATATATATATATATATATATATATATATATATATATATATATATATATATTCATAGATTAGTTATGATGTAAGCAAAAGATTGAATGGGGATATTTCCATGTAATAATTAAAAATATATGTTAGCAGTAAAATTGTTAGATAACTATCAATTATAATTGACAATATAGCAAGCTACTCTATTTACTCTAGTAATCAACAAAAGCTTTTTTGTTTTAAATTTACTTAGAAACATAAATCCTGTTTTATTTCTAATCCAAGATCTTGTATAGATTTAAATTTGGACATGATAGTTTTATAAATAAGAAATGTATTAGAATTACATTTTCTTTGACATCTTGTAAATATCAATTCATCTATCACTGGGAGTTATATATATATATATATATATATATATATATATATATATATATATATATATATATATATATATATATATATATATATATATATATATATATATATATTGTGACCTTCCAGGTTGGCACCAGGAAAAAATGTGGGAAGTTCACAGTTGTGTTAACAATGGCTAAAGATAGTTATCTGAGAAAAATGAATTGAGATGAGATTTGCTATTTGAAATTAGATTTTAAAAAAATTAAACTTTAGTTGGATGTACCAATTGATAGAATTTAAAGTTATATATTTAGTAGTAAAAAGGAAGACAGGAAAACATCAGGAATGTTGGTATAAGAGTAGAGTTAATAGGAAGGTTATAGCAGGTGTTGTTCATTGGTGTTCTAGATTATTGTCTACTCCAATCCAAGATTTAGCTTATATATGTGGATGTATGTTCATTTTTACATCATTTCATACTTTGTCCATTTTTTTATATATATACAGTTGTTTAAAATGTTCAGATTATAGTGATAAAATTTATATGCTAAACAAAACAGATATACTCATATATAATCGATTAAAATGATTTTCTTATTTTATTTTTATTTACTGGTTATGTATTGTTTCTAATAATACATTTGGAATTGTACAGAGTATTTGTGTTATTGGATAATATTTGTAAATTAATATTTAATATTTGATATTTTTATCTATATTTTAATACTCTATTGTTGTCAGTTTATAAAGCAAGCTAGTTCTGGAGTGTTTCCAAGTGATCAATAATAATAATAAAAAAAAGAGGGCATTAGTGTGTGCTAACAGAAAAGTTTTGAACAGACTACTTAAGAGGAAAAGGATGAACATAAAATAATAAACCCTGCAAGGTTTCAGATCTGACTTTGCAAGCTAGCTATTTAAGTTCACTATTAAAATGCCTGAATACTACCTAAGAATATCCATTATAAGTCATTTAACATTTTGTTGTAAATTGATAATACTTGAATTATGGAAAATATTAGAAATGAAAATAATTGTGAGAAAACATATTCAATACTATTGCAAAACGCTTTATATATTTTCAATTTTTAAAAGCCTGTTCTTAATATTACATAAAGTGAAATTAAAAAAATTATTTATCCAATATAATTAGTTTTTTAGTAAAAGAATTATAAACTAAAGAATTAATTATTCACATATATATGACTGAAATAAATAATAAAATACATCACTGAATGCCAGTTTGTGAACGTCTATAGTAACTGTATACTGACATGGAGAAATTGTTAACAATGGGAATAAAAAATTATATCAAATTTAAAATTAAAAGGATAAAACCATAAAACTTTACTATAATTGTTTCACCTAATTGGAGATTTTATTTCAGGTGATTAATAAAATAATTCCAGTGCATGCTAATATATTTATAACGTTTATTACAAGATTTTCAATATTGGAAACTTTCGCAGTTATATCAAGTTTTTTTTTTTTTAACCGTCAGGATTAACTTTTTGTTTGTGATTCATTTATTATTAATAGAAGCAGCGTATACATTGTATATATATATATTGTTGACATTTCAAATAATGACTTTCAAGTTAATAACAATTCATCATCTAATGATTACATATCGATAAGTATTTTTTTTTTGTATACTAGAAATGTAATTTTTTTATTTTTTTTTAAAGCTAATATAACTGGTTATTATTATTGCAAGACAATATATTGTCTTACATGGTTTAAAAATCATTCTATACATAAGTTTTATATTCAAATGTGTGTGTACTGTTATAAATATTATTATTGTTATTGTTTTCAAAATTATACTTTTGTTTTATTTCAATTATTTCGTAAATAAATTATAAATAGTATGATTGATAAATGCGTTATATTTATAACATTTTACAGGCACACATATTCAAAAATATAGGTAATAAGGAATAGTAAAAAAAGAAAAACTATTATTAAAGTTAGTGTTTGCAAATGAATATTAAAATCTTTATAACATATATTAATATCATATTCATTTCATTTTTTTTTAACAATTCATTTCTTTCAGTATAAATAAGAGGTTAGAGAGAAGTATACTTTATCTAAGTAAGAAGGAAAGTGGTAGAGTTAATAGCAAGATGTATAGGATAATAATATATTTTGTTTTTGTTATTTTGTCTTTATTTTCAATAAATATTTTATTGAATTAATATCCCATATGAATTGTTTTTATTATATGTTCGATTCTCCATTTCCACACACACACATATGGTTAACATAACATAGTTATAGAATATCTAGATTTGCTAGTATAAGTCAATTTATTTAATTTGTCTGGAGTTGATAAAGCTCAGTATTACAATGCTAATAATCTATTTTACTTTGCTTCGAATAGATGATGATGTAGGTAGAAAGGTACCCGATCTTCATCATTGTCTATCCTGTAATAAATGTAATAATTGATAATTTTGCAATAGGTTTTATAATTGAATAAATGTGTGGCATATGATTAAATTAGTGTTACAGAATTGTTATCCATAAATGTTCTATTACTCTTATTTGCATCCTATATGAATACCATATCCTATAACTTCAACTGAGCTAAGCCATAGAATAATTACAGTATAAGAATCTTTTAATAAGTTAAAAAGTAATTACAGTTATAAATTTTATTCTATCTTGTATAGAATTGACACCTAGGCATTTATAAATTTAATAAAGTAAATAAGTGAAGAAGACAGAGGTTAATATATATATATATATATATATATATATATATATATATATATAATATTTAATACATATATATATATATATATATATATATATATATATTTCATGTATTAAATAATTGTGTATACTTCTATTTAATATCCAGAAAAATGTTTTAGCAGTGTTATTGCTAGATACTTGTTTCTTATTGCATAAAATCCCCATGTTAATTAAAGTTTATTCAAGAAAATGTATAATGGTAAATAATATAAATTAGACATATATTGACATAAATATAATCCAGAAAAATATGATTTACATTTCAGAATGACATACTTTGCAAAGTCCAGAGAAATCTGTGTTTCAGAGTGTCAACAAAATATTATTAAATGTTACAATATGTATTTTATATACAATATAAAATTATTATATACACAAATATTTGTTTCTACTTTCTTCATGTAATAAATGTGGTGTTATATGTATAATATGAGCACATGATAATAAAATGGTGAATTATGCATAATATGAGCAGATGATTTATGATGTTTTATTATGCTGACATAATATTATATGAAGATAATAATGTTCTGTCTTGCCAATATATGGCTTGTGAAGAAATGTGTCTCTTCATAATATATGATTACAAAATTGTATCACAATGCTAAAACATTGCAGTAACTCTCTCGCTAGAGCATTACTACAATATGATGTTTTTTAAACAGGAATTTGTATATATTTAACTAATTTTATTGTGTGTATCTTTTTTATACAGAAAGCATATAATAATTATGTCATATGCCATTTCATATTTATTCATTTAAAATGCTTTTATTCCTACAAAAATTACATAATGGCAGTCTTGTCATTAATTTTTGTTAAAAAATGTTTTATAATCAGAAGTAAAAAAGTCAGTAGGTGGATACCAAATGTTAATTTCAACACACTTTACCTTTTTTAAAGATAGATTTTAACACGTTTTAATTTTCAAATCTGCCTTTCAAAAAGAATTTGCTTACTAGTAGCAGTCAATAGTATTTTAACAATATGGACTTGCAATTAATCTTAAATATTATTGTTTACATCTCTCCCTTTTAACATGGTTTACAAACAATGCTAATGTAGATTAATTTTCTTTCATCTATCAGTATAATATTAATTATAGATGTTTAATCATAAACAAAACTGGTTACATTGAAATATTTAAAGAATAAATCTCTTATTATAGCTTTCTTAAATTACACATGACTATGGATTTTTTTAATAACATCTCTTGACTCCAAATATAGCTTGCAAAATAAGTTTAAATAACACTTTAAATAAAAATCATTCTATTATTATTATTATTATTATTATTATTATTATTATTATTATTATTATTATTATTATTATTATTATTATTATTATTATTATTATTATTATTATTATTATTATTATTATTATTATTATTATTATTATTATTATTATTATTTTGATAAATGTTATGACAAATTTCATTCTTTTTTAGCAATTAAGAGATTAAGTGACCTCAATAAAATGGAATTCCCCCCCCCCCATTGATATCCACATTTAGATTGGAGCATGAAGATTTCTAATTTTTTAAAGATATGTATATCATTAAATTTTGATTTTTAAGTATCAAACTTTCTGTGCTCACAACTCAGATACCAATTATTTCAGACAAATACATAAATTATTATGGCTAATTCTTTTTTAGACTAGAAATTATCAATAGCTTAAATATAAACTTTAATTTACATTAAATATTAATAAATATGATGATGGAATAACTTAACTTTATCATCTTTTTCTTGTTGTACAATGTTTTTTTTAGGTGAACTTAAAATGTCCACTTCATCGTGCATGGAGACGATGTTTTAAATATACCTAATATGTAAATTTGTGAGAGTGTGTATGTGTCAATAATTACCAGAAAGGGAGAAATATATGTAACAAATCAAATTTTATATTTGGTGTCATATTCCTTAATTAAAATCAGTTCTAATATAGAATTCAAGTATTCTAAGCTTCTAATTCATTTGATGAAGTAACAGGCTTACATCTGAAATGTATGTATAATTGGAAAAAAAAAGGTCTGAAATTTTTGTTTTAAAAGATATCAACAAATGTAAAACTCTTTCTCACTATATGTTCAGTGTGTGAATAGCTTCATTCAATTGGCAGGTGTGTTAAAGGATTGAAATACCTGATTTTCCACGCCATGTTGATATTCAAAATATATGTGTAAAAGGGTGTGTTTGTCTGTGTATTTGAATATATATAAATATTATAGACTATGTGTGTTCCTTTGATATAAATATATAAAAGCAAAAGAAATATTAAGAGCAACTACAGACTATAAAAATTCTAATAAAAAAACAATACTCACTAAATTAATTAACGGCCAAATGAATTAATTGTAAAGCTTATCTTTGTCCTACTTTTTACCTAATAATAGCGCCCATAATTAATTAGTGATTAATTCTGATAGATAGATAGATAGATAGATAGATAGATAGATAGATAGATAGATAGATAGATAGATAGATAGATAGATAGATAGATAGATAGATAGATAGATAGATAGATAGATAGATAGATAGATAGATAGATAGATAGATAGATAGATAGATAGATAGATAGATAGATAGATAGATAGATAGATAGATAGATAGATAGATAGATAGATAGATAGATAGATAGATAGATAGATAGATAGATAGATAGATAGATAGATAGATAGATAGATAGATAGATAGATAGATAGATAGATAGATAGATAGATAGATAGATAGATAGATAGATAAAGTAGGTAGGTAGGTAGGTAGGTAGATAGATAGATAGATAGATAGATAGATAGATAGATAGATAGATAGATAGATAGATAGATAGATAGATAGATAGATAGATAGATAGATAGATAGATAGATAGATAGATAGACGGACGGACGGACGGACGGACGGACAGATAGATAGATAGATAGATAGATAGATAGATAGATAGATAGATAGATAGATAGATAGATAGATAGATAGATAGATAGATAGATAGATAGATAGATAGATAGATAGATGGATGAGTTATAGTATGACTACTTGCACAACAAAACAAAAACACCTAATTCCCGAAAAGGATAATTTCAGCGAATATCTTTTATATTAAATGTCACTTATAGAGTTAGAATATCGTAAGTATACGATTATTTATATTTTGGTCACTTTATAAGAATGATTATTTTTATCAGTCACTTTTAATTTTAATTTAGATATATATTCATCACTCTTTAAAGTGATAATTAGATTCATTGTAATGTAAAAATGATTTTGAAATCTAAAGAGAAATACCCAAAAAGAAGCAGTTTTCTTTATTTGTTTAATCCGCTCATCCCAAATATTTATACTTCACTTGTTCTAATTTTGAATCTAAGATTATAACATTGAAAGGTGGATATAATAACAACTATGCTACAAGATTCTTCAAAGTTGATTACAAAATTTAACTTTTATTAATACATTTTTTTTTTCAATAAAGAAAAAACGTCATAAAGCAATATAAATATAATATTTCAAATCCCAGCACGTTAATTTTAAAGAATAAAATGGTATTAAAAAATAAGTAAAATTATAATGTTTATAGAAATTTAGGATAAAAAAAGAAAAAAAAAGAAAAATTAAAAAATTGTCAGGTAAGTTATCTAATTTAATTCCTACGTTGTTGTTTTATTCTTTTAACAAAACAATACTTATAATTTTCTAAAGAATAACTAACTATTCTTTATGTGCAGAAGATTAATTTTATAAAAAAAAATTCCTAAGTAAAATGAAATTCCTCGCCTTCATATGCTTATTTGTTAATATTTTAAATTTGGAAAAGACACCAAAATTGATTACTCATACAATAGATTCCAAAAGCGGAGTCACATTATTTTCATCGCGAATTGATATAACAAGTTTTGTTTTTGTTTTTTTTTAAGTGTCATAGCATCGGCCGGGACGCGTACCCGCAACCCAGGCAACTGCCTGCAAGATCAAGGCAGTAGCGCTGACCTCTCGACCACCAATGCAAGACAAGTTGTAATAAATATTTTTAAAACCAAAATTGAGTGATATTTATAAATTATCAAAAGTCATAAATAAAAAATAATTGAATGGTTTCTTGTTTGGGAATTCATAAAAGATTCGACTATTTGAGATGGCATATTTGAAGTCACGATTTATCAATCTTGAACTCCAAATTCTGCCAATTTATCATTGCAATAATCAACACAACATCATAAAATCACATTATAAAGTAAAACTTTAAATGCTAATTTATTTTACTCTTTGTAAAACTCTGGTGATATGATTCTGCTTTAGAAAAGAGTACTAACGTAAACTGACCAAATATTAACAATTATAATACCATTTGCTTAATTATCCCAACTTGCCATAACATAAAACTTAACAATCATCATAGTTGAATGATTATTAAAAACTTTTTCAATACTAGTACAATAATAATATTAAAAATAAAAGGTATACTGTATTTTGAAAAGAGTTTTTTATTTCTTTTATCGTCATTTTATTATTTTCAACATCTTACAGCTAATGTCTGTGAGCAACATAGGATGTTGCTGGTGGCGATTAATCACAATAAAACAATTCAAATATATGAGAAAGCAATCTAAATTACTCCACTATATTGAAAAATTACTGATTAAACAGAATTTAATTTGTGTACAATTTAATAGCACCTAATAGTCATAACTTTGATATATGCAATCGCTTAAGAGTGTAGCATTTAGCACATTGATTTTGGTCACTGAATAGTATAAAGAATAAAAATAGTGACTATCACTTTGTGTGTTCCAGTTTTCCACATCTTACTTATAATCACAGGGTGTAAGAATAACATCCATGTGCAAATCAAGCGCCAAAATAATTTACTCAGAGGTACTGTGGAAAAAATAAACAATTGGTCATTACGATTGAGACAAGAAATGGTCTATTAATATATATATATATATATATATATCTTAAATGACTATAAAGGGTTTGGTAAAGGAAAGTTATTACATGCATATAAAAATCAATATTTTATAGAATAACTTTTATAATAATATTAATTTTAAAAGTTTTTTTTCTTTTAGAAGTTGAGTCTATAATATAATTTCAACTCAAAGAGCAAAAACTGTCAAGCGTTGGTGGCCTAGTGGTTAGCATAGCTGCCTTCCAAGCAGCTGGCCTGGGTTTGGCCTGGGTTCACATCCAGGTCAACACATTTGATATATGAAAAAAAAAGAGCAAAAATCTTTCTGCTTTGTTCTGTTTTCTTGAGAAATTAACCATGATAATTTTATCAAAATAATAGACTAATAGTTGAAACGTAATGATGATTAATAACCAAAAGTGAGAGATTGAACTTCGATTCAAGATCACTTCGCTCCTCAATCATCACTTCATTGCTGAATTAAAATACATGGATCTGCTATTTTATTCATTAGAAAGACTTTCTGTATATTTTGATAGTTTATATGTAATTAAAAGCAAATGCTGGAGATTTTGTGTAAATTTTATAGTCAAATCGGTCATATTTTTATCCTACTGTTGTTTTGTGCCACATTTTGAAATTAGTTTGTTATTTACCAAAATGTATTTATATGATGCAGCTTCTAAATAATAAAATGAGAAAAAATGTTATTAGAACAGGTGAAAACATGATGATATTTGAAATGAAAATTAGTTTAACCAATAATATAGATAACCCTAACTTTGTTTTCTGTTTTTGTATTAGTTGACTTTGGGGTTGTTTGTAAATAGCTTATGTATCAGAAATTAAAATGTAATATAGACTTAAATTGTAAAATTGTTAATTTAATCCACAAAGAGCTAAAAGCAAAGTCTAAATCGTCTTGGCTTCTACATTTATAGCACGTTGATGATTTAGTATGTTTTTCTATTCAAAATGTAATCCACATTATGTGGTTTATGTTTTGAATACCTTATTTAAAGACTGCTTTAGTAATTAATACTCAAGAACTCACATCTCATAACAGGAAGCGATGAGAGAAAAATCGTTAGGAACTTAGTATGCATCGTTTTCAACTTAAGAATGTGAGCCAGTTTAAATAGTCTAATAGCATTTTAAATAGAAAGATAGATTCAAGCCTTAAGGTGCAGCAAAAAGTGGATTGTATCTGGTTTCAATAACTTAAAAAACAAAGTACTTCATCATAAAGATATGACTAAAGTAAGTTAAATTTATTATATAGAAGGTTTTTATTTTACCTAATTTATTATACAGAAGTGACATTTAAACTTCTTAACAACATAACATAAAGGCTTCTGAAAAAAAATTTAAAGCTTCTTAATAATCTAAAAATATAATGGCAGTATCATAAGACCTATCAGTAAGATTTTCAACTCTCTATATTTGATACAATAGTATCTATTATTGTAAAATTACATCTAAGATTTTCTAAAACAGTATTTCACTGTGAACCTGAACATGGCTTTTGCAGAATAGAACAGTGTCTGTATTATAAAGATTAACTCAAAGTCATTTTAAGAAAGTGCAATATTGACTTCATTCCTTCACAACATATGGCTGAAGATCGAATATAATGGATTCTGCAATTAGACAAGGTATTGAAATCTTTCAGGAAAAAGTTTGCTGCAGAATATTTAAAAAATAGTTTCTTAAAATACCAAATAAATAGAATAATGTTTCATCATATTTTATATAAGGATGTATTTGTTTTTCAATGATTGGTTTGTATAATTATCACAACTCATTTTTATGTTGTGTTGTTGTTGTTGTTGTTGTTGTTATTGTTGTTTTTGTTGTTGTTGTTGTTGTTATTATTATTATTATTACTGCTGCTGCTGCTACTGTTACTGCTGCTGCTGCTACTACTGCTGCTACTACTGCTACTAGTACTACTACTGATACTGCTATTGCTACTGCTACTGCTGCTGCTGTGGTTTTTATTATGATTATTTTTGCCTTTGTATTTTCTTTTGAACTTGAAATAGCTGCCCTTGTTTGTGAGTGACAGTTGGTAATGATGATTATTAAAAATAATTCATGTTAATTTGCTTAATAAATTTAATATAAAATTGGTAGTCTACATTAATAATTGTGCTAAAAATATTATCTAGATTAATGAATTGAATGAAATCTTTCTTTTTAATATTTTTCTATATATTACATATATATTTTATTTTAACAGCTGGAGTCACCTCTTTTGATAAAATGCCCATTTGAGCATTAGAAACGAACTTCATGACGAATCATGGTTAATTTGAAAAAATCCAAAAGTAAATCTGTAAAAGCAAAATCTTATCATCGTAGCACTACAACTGCTACTAGACGTCATTATCGTCCTACAACAGAAAAGCAATCAATTAGTCTAGGGAAGAAAAAAAATCATTTGCCTAGTAATGATGTTCACTTCCATCTAAGCAGTATTCATGCTGTGTTGGTTTTAGGAGCTTTTGCTGCATTTGTCAGCATTCAAACGGTTATTCTTCTTAATCTTTTCATTTATTAACTTTATCAGGTAATTGCTATTTTTTTAAAAAAAAACAAACAAATGATATAGGAATTTTAATAGAAATAGTAAATAGTTATTAGTTCCAAGCTTGAATTTGTCTTCTTATGTTTTGTCTATTTGTGCATCGTTTGTAAATAGCCAAAAGTTTAATAAGATATTTGAAATTTTGTAAATTCATACCAAAATATTTGATTCTAAAATAAAGTACTTGCATCTATGGAAAAACTTAACTTGCATTTAAACATTAGTGTATTAGCAAAATAATATGAAAATTATCAAATGATATTAATAATATGTGTGCCATTCTGACGGTTCCATCCTCACGCTTTACTTGCCAGTACTTCAGATTTGCTCACATATAAGCATTTGAGTCGTAGGAATAAAAGGATTCCTTTTATTCATGCATAAATACTATATCTTGTATTGGTGAGAAAGTATTCATTTATTATTAACACTTGCAAAGCGTATGCACAATTAGCTTAAAAAGGCTGATATTTGAATGTATATATTTAAATAATGTAATACTATACATATATAACTCATGCATAGTTTCTATTTAATCATGTATTTAATTGGTATTAATAATAAAAATTTACCTTAAGAGCAGAATGGATGCACAGAGGTTCATATAGAAAAATGATCTAAAATGCAATTTTATATTTTAACTTATGCTAAGACTATGAGTTGGAAGTTTTTTCTGATCAGAAATAAGCTTAGTGTTTTCTACAGGTAAACATTCCATAGAGAAGCCTGTTAAACTTCTAAAACTGTTAGCAAAATATTATTAGCTAGAAAGTAAACTGTTTTAGGTTAATGTGAATTAATCAAATTAATATGAATATGTAATCTACAAAATTAAAAATAATGTGTAATATGATATGCCACCAACCATTGAAAAAGAGGTATATTTTATAACTCCGATTACTGTAATGGTTTATTATGCCTTTTTAAAGTAATAGAAATAAATAATTCAAAATACTAAAGTATTTAAAAACATGTCCAAAAGTTATTTTATTATTTTAATAAAATCAGAAAAAAATCATTAACACAAACCTGAACTATGTAAAATGGTTATAATTTGTATAACTTTGTCCGAAAGTAAAGTATAGAGGCTTAATTTATTCTATCCTCTATTGATATTTTATAAGTTTTGTTATCTGTTAAACTTATTATAAATCTAAAAAGAATATATATTTGAACAAACATGCAGAGAAAAATTAAAAACTTATTTCATGTTATTTAATGGAAGGTAAATTTTACTGACAAAAAAGTTGACAATAAAATCTTTTTTAAAAAAAAAACTTTATTCTATTGAGACAATTCACTGCAAAAATAATCTTAAAATCTTTAAACATTATTTTAAAATCTACAATGAACCTGAAATTTAAAAAAAGTCTTGTTTCTGCTACAATGAAAAAGCACTCGACTACCAAAACGGTAATAATATGTATATTGAACCCTACCGTTTAATGGTACTGTTTTTTGTCCAATGCCTATCAATATACCGATTCACGGTCCGTCTATTTGTTTACATAATATTACAATAAAAGATTTTTTTATTTTTAACCAGTATTTTGTTTTTTCGGTCGTCTTTTTGGTTTACATAAAAAGTCATAGAGTTGTTTTTTTTTATATTAACAAACACTTTGTTGTTTTTAGATGGTAGAGGGGGATTTGGGTTGCTTTTAAAATTATCTTTTTTTATGTTTTTTGTTTTTTTTTTTTTGCTGAAAGACTTAAACAATGCGGTACTTTTGAATAACTCAACACTAGCTTTCAGGAGGGTGGAGGGGAGAGGTTGTTTTGATTTTGAATTGTCGTCTTTTTTTAAAAAAAATTTATTATGAGAGTTTTCTTCAAATATTTATTTAAACTACAGAAACCTTTATAGGATAGCGATAGCGAAAAGTTTTTCTTTACTATTGTAGTGTCAGCCATTAGTTAAGGACATTAAAACGGTATATTGATGTGCATTGTATGAAAAACAATGCCTTCAAGCGGTGTGGTTCAGTATACATTAAAAACAAATACAAACTAAAACAACCCATTTTTTACAATTTTTTAAATATCCATTCTGTTATTAAAGATCAAATAAATACATGATTACATAAATATTATATAAGAATTATATCAATTTATATAATCATTAGCAGTTACTATAAACGAGTATCAAAAATTTTTAAAACTTACTCAAGAGATGAGTTTTCCGATTGTTTATATAAATTAATCTGTGAATCACAAATATACCCACCTATAATATATACTAATGCATGTTTCGTTTATATTATGTTTTACAATTCTGCTATTTAACCTCTACTCTAAACTTTTTTTTCTGAAATACTTCCAACACCTGATGTCTAGCTGTAGTTCTCTAATGTACATTATTTACTTATACTGCTTCCTAATAAATATAATCAACACTGCATTTAGTTAGACTGTCTGAAATACTTCTTAAAACATTAATCAGATCTATATCATCCACAAAAACCATGCCCATGTTCCCATAGAACATCCTTTTAAAAAAAGCTTGTATTATTCATTTGTTTTAACTATCCAATTCAAAGTCTATTCAATCCAAAGAATGTGTTATTTTACAGTAGTAAACTCTATAGTATCACATCCAGAAAGTTGAAGAATATATTGATTAGTTTTATAATCTTGTCATTGTATTTTTTAAATTTTGAGGGTATTGTCAAATAAATCTTTTCTAATGCCTAAGCTGTCTTTTAACTTGAAAATTTTTCCTTCTGGTATGCTTCAATACCATATTTAATTATAGCTCTATAATGTGTTTTATTTTTTACTACATCTTCTTAATAAACATAATTAATATTGCATTTCTTTAAAATCCTTTTAAAATAATCCTTAAAACATAAATGAAGTTTATATCTACCATGAAGATCATGCTCATGTTTTTCATAGAACATTCTTTTAAGAAATCTTGTATTAGTCATTTGTTTTGTATATCCAATCCTATGAATATGACCTTTATAGTAATAAATTCTATAGGATCATGTCCAGAAATTTGAAGAATACATTGACTGATTTTATGATCTTGTTATTCTAATTTTAAATTATAGGGGCATTCTTAAAGAAAATTTTTCTAATGCCTTTACTGCATCGATATAATGTCCAAGTCTTACATCCATACAATAAATTGGAGAAAATAAGAGCTCTATATACAGTTAACTTAGCTTTAGTAATTATTTTTCTGTCTTAAAATACAGCATCTTTTAATTAACTTGTTAAAAGCAACATCAACACATTGGAGTCTGTGCTTTTTCTCAACAATTAAGGCCACTTTCCAACTTATAACATTATCAACATGTTTACATTGATTTATACTTTAAAAATGCATAAAATATTGCATAGATTATTTAGGGCATTTAACATACAAAAAAAATATTTTATTTATTCAAAAAATAAAAATTGTAATCATACTTAAAAAAGTGTACAAAATCGTAGGATTATATATATATAAATACAACTTCTA